>JAAXCT010001674.1:0-139036 GCA_012490785.1 Eragrostis nindensis
GAAAGATATTAATGGGCTCTTCTAGGCCAGATGCTTGGTTTCAGATCACCCAAAAGAAATTTTGTTTAAACCCACATCTAATCTCTGAAATTCTCTAATTATGAACAATTTGTATATATAGTGTCATCAACTGACATGATTTGAATGCGTCAAGCTGTGCGGCTCTTTGCTGGGATGAAAGTGCCCATGTAAAATAGCTAACTCCCACAATAAAAACTGGCTTCATACAAATGACCCCAGTCGGGGCCATTGTTTGTGTGTCCATGGAGCGCATGTCCCCATCAAGGCCGACTTCACCATATGGTTAGCAATTCTCTCTCCAGTTCACAGCCTCACCACTCACATGTCTACCTTGATTAATTTGTCACACGAAATCTCCATGCCATCCGCCGCCATCGCCCACCATTGTCCATCCTTTTCGCGATCACATTGTGTTGTTGCCCATATCGTTAGGGCGTACGCAATTGCCTCTCTTGGTTTCTCCCCTCTTATGTTTTAGCTCAAATGAACCTTTTAACCCTAAGTTTATTGACAGTAAGTGCACATATATATATGAAAGAGAGCATGGTGTGTGAAACGGTCGCGGATGCATGACAGATAAAGAGCAAAGGTCATCTTAGGGTGACCGACTTGGATCCGAAGAACCACATCACCTTAAGGGAAGCATCGTCGGGATATCTTTCCCCGGCCCACCCCAATTTTTGAAAGAGATAAAAATGCTCTTGTATTTTGAAATAATGTATGTGCATCACATGCTCTCAGAAAAAAAAAAGACCAGGGATACCAAGGTGATGCAACACTAGCTTAATTAAAGATGATTTATCCGAAAAATTAGAAAGTATTTTTGAACCATACTAGCTAGTTACGATCTTACGGTCTAGATCGATTGTTTTCATCCACCGATACTAGTTTACATTTTTATGAGAGAAAAATATGAATGGCATAAAAATGATTAGTTATTTTATAAGTCAAACTTTTGAAATGAAACCGTGGGGCATGCATTCTAAAAAAAAAACCCCGCTGAACAATGTTCTTCATATTTTCTGCTAGGGTTAGGGTTCTTTTTTTTTCAGCACCCGCTGCCACAGCATGTACTTCTCTCTCCCTTCATTTCCATGCGGGATTTATAAAAGATTACTGCAATTCCAAAATCACCCCTAGAATAGATACTAGCCAGTTTTTTGGACTGTAAAAGTCCTCTAATTCAATTACCCTCTAATGTTTTTCTTCCTCTTTTGGGTAGAGAATTACAGGACGGCCTCCGGAACATTATGGTCAGGTACATGATGCGTGACACAGCACCGCGTTAATTTACTGAAAGATCTCTTTTCATTCCTTTTTATTAAGATATTTTCTTACCAAAAAAAAGGAGGAAAGAACCGTGTAAACTAAGAAGCAGCCAAAGGAAAATAAAGGCATCTGAATAGAAAAGGTTATCTGTGATATAGTAGAGAGGCGAGGCATGCACTGCACTGATTACATACGTACAGAGAGGTAGCTGCTGACAGGGGCCAATCATACAACGGATCGGAGATGAATGCGTACGCATGGCCGTCGCTGAGCAACGCATGCCGTCCATATTTATTCAGTCATCACTGCCACTGCTTCTACTGCATTTTGAATAGTACTGCCCTCCTCTCTTCTTACCTTGGATCCAGTATTTTGATTTTGATCTGTCTTTGTAGAGGAAGCTTCGCTTTAAGGTCATTCCTTGAACAAGAGGTAAACCTGATGAATTTGCATATGGCTACATTTTCCTAAAAAAAAAACATATGGCTACATTAACCCTAGCGACCGTAGAATACACATGTAACATGCCACATGCCCACAGAGGCCAGTGACCACGATGAAGACAAGCTGTTTCACCAAGTAGTACCCAAGACGAGACGACGCATTTATATATATGTGCTGATCCAAATGCATTCTGCCCTGCTCAAGGCAAGTTGCATGCATGTCAAACAGTAAGTAAATAAACGTAGGAGTACTAGATAGTGACGGCGATCTGATTGATTCTGAGAGTACAGTGTAATATTGTACGGCAGTGGCTGCAGATATCGTTTCGCAACCGCTTGAATAATGAATTCTCTCTCTGCTGATCAGCGGCTCCCCTGTCGATTGCAAACACAACAACTTTACGGCCGGCCAGCGAGATCTATCATTACTATTGGGGCCATGCATATGCATGTGTCATGCTACTCACGCGTCTGCCGCTGAGCCGTCACAATCAGCTACTCCACTCTGTTTATCAAAACATACAGGAGATAAAGATTTTGTAGTTATACTTATATATATACAACTCTGGCTCCTTTTGTAAAACGGCTTCTCTTCTTTGGTTAGAGCATATATAAGCACCTTAGAAATGTTTGTCAAAATGGCTTCAGATTTGACTCCCACGAAAGAGCTGTGCCAAGCTACTATTTTCAGCTTTTAAAATCATCTAGTGGTCCGGTCGAAGACAGTGGTGGCAACGGCGCTGCCTCATCAAGTTCATCGGCATAGAGAAATAGAGGACAAAGTGTCTCAGTGGTGGTCACAAGTCAAAGGCGCCATCATCAAGAAAAATAAAATAAAGTACTCCGGGTCCTCCTTTTGTCTTGTCGTGGTTCTTCCTGACTATGGTTGTGGGCTAGTGAGAATTTGATTTCCGGTGACATCCATCAGAATATTGGTTGGATTTGTCTTTTCCCCTGACGAATCCAGTGAAAGGAGGCGACGATGGGTTCGGCGACGGGCTCAAGGGAGTCAAGTTTATCATTTTTGAGTGTGGAAGGTTAGTTGTTCAGGCCAATTTCGCTAAAGGGTTGGGTTTCATATTTACCCAGTTGGTGATGAAGATGGGAGATTGATATGTTCGTTCAGATCGGAGTTTTCGTTCGTGGTAAATCTATCAAGGATGGTGATTCTAGATGGTGAAATTTACGGCTCTTTCAAGGTTTCTTGTCTTCCATTGAGTTGGTATTGTTTGAGTTGCTTACGTAATCAGGAAATGGAAGATGCTTTAATATCAATTAATGAAATTTTTGCCAAAAAAAAACTCTTAGTTCATTTCACAAAACATTGGAGTGTTAATTTGGTTGTGGTGGGGCTTGGCCCTTAAGCTAGATTCAAAAGTGGTTATTAGGGAGCTTTTCAGAGAGTCTCTTTATCTCCCATGTATCGAGATCTTACTCCATTCAACATTGTGAGTGTATATATGTGATCGATGCATGCCACACAAAAATAACCTGCATACAGTACGTCCCCTTTTCTCTGAAAAAAAGGTTAAAATGTCAGCGGCATCATATGGATATGTGACCTTTTTTCTGTTGCTCTGGATATACTATATTAGACCTTTTCTGTATCATCAATGGACGGACCCATCATCATCTGGCAAAAGTGCCACAGCACAATCGAAGGGTGGCCCGGCCCACTCAATCGATGATCTTTGCGCGCGGTAGGACCCAGCGGAACTAGGATCTTTGTAAGTTTGCAGTCGACTCGACTGCTGGTTTATCATTGACATGCATGCATGCAGATCCCTGTGTATCTGCAACCATACACGTCTTGCATGCTGCTACCAAACGATGGATCGCGTACTAGGCTGGCTAGGCTGTGTGTGTGTGGCCTGTCCGATCCGATCGATGAAGAAACAAAAGCTCCCCAACGAGCGACGGCAAGCCGGCAAGGCCGCCTTTGCCTAGCTTCATGTATGCCGTTACACAGTTCCCTATGTGCATCGTACATGCATGCCACTCTTTTGTTTTCCTATGACCAGCACGCATGTGCATATATATTTTCCAAGAAATTAGGTGTACGCAGTCCTCGTGCTATACGTGTTGATCCATCATCCTCAAGACAACTTTACTCTCTCTGTTTCTTTAACGGTTGCCATTATATTTAGCTCAAATTGGAGCTATCAACTCTCAAAGAATGGAGAGTAGTTTTTTGGACAAGTTGATATTGTATACTCCATAACTCCCTACTGTGGTGCAGGTATAGGATCACTACTTTAAACCTGAATGTGTCATTTTATGAAGCATAAACAAAAACTTTAAAGCTCTTCTATTCGATTGTATAATACGTCGTTCTACAAATAAATCTTGAGAATTTCCATAGATCTAAAAGCGGTGACTTCGTCACTAATCATCTAAGACCAATCATACATCGTATTTTGAGACCTAATCGTGTTGCTGTATTGAGTAGATTCGAAAATTCACATGGCATATGTTTGGTTTTTCTATTCTTTTCATAAGGGCAAGCTAATTAGCATATAAATATTTGCACCGATCACTGCACCTTGTCCTAACTTCACGAATAAAAATCCGAAAGGGATACAAAAGAAGGGAGCAGACGCCAATTGAGAGGGCTTTGGATAATGTAAATGTAAGGAGCGGTAGGAGATGTCATATAGATCAAGAAGGCGGCGGCATCAACATACGAAAATAAAAGATCAAAAATTAAGGTTCAGTCAAAACATACGGTTATCAGAATAAACAAAAAAGACCAACAAAATGAAAGGGAGAAGGCCATTCTAATGCTTATATATTTTTGATTTTGGATAGTTTTCTTGCTTTAGCTATGGATGAGTTTGATCAAGGTGAGAATTAATTCCTTCTGAATCTTTCTTTGCATGCTTTGTGGGTCTCCTGTCTTGTTGATATATTTTTTCTCAGGATGTAAAAATGAATAGTACTAACAAGTTTTGAGGGGTCATATGAGACATCCCAGTGTATATGTCTATGCAAGTTTTCATTCACGTACGTATACGGTGTGTGGTCCTCCTTGCACGCGTGATATACGTACGAATGTAAGGCTAGTTGTGTACTTCCATTCGATCAGCGGCGTGTAGCACATACGCTGCTATAAGAAGCAGCTTCCAACACTGGTGTGGTTGGGGACCACAAGGCCGGCCGGAATTGTGCACGTCACTGACCACGTAAGCTTTGTGGGGGCTATACGGCTCCCTGTAGTTGTCACTTGGATTCTTTCACATAAATGCTTCAGCATGCCCGGCAATTTCTTTTCAAAGCCATCACCGATTACTTAACCTAAATGTAGTTGCCACGGATATTAATACTTTTTTTAGATGATGGAAAGATTGTATTAATTCCAGCCTTGGTTTTCAAGGAAGCTCTACAGCCTTTAACTAGTCACTTGAAATGTTTATGAAATGTTTACCCGCGCCCCCGATGAGATTTAGACTTCAGGGGTCACTCGATCAATACTAAGCATGGCACTAGCTAGTCACATGTGGTATTAATCTGCCGTGGATAAGAGAGATTGTTGGCAAGTAACTATACCCTCCGTTAATTAATTTACGGATGATTAGGATAGTTTACTTTCGAATTAACAGATTGGACAGTAGAACAAAGACGTTGGCATGGCCGCTTCTGCAGCGCCACAGATTGGAGTTGCAGTAATAATCAATAAGTGTATCTTGTGCTCCACTCAAGTTTCTCATCAAGCTGCCCTTTTGCAGTTTGGAGGGCTTGTTTGTTGCGAACATGCTTGAATAATCCCTTCGATCCAGACCTGCCAAAACGCATGCAACAACTATACGCCTCAGTTTCTTGTAACATACGGTAGGAATTTCATATGAGAATAAGGCTACATTTTTAGAGTTTAGGAGCTTATGAATTCCATATGAAAATAAAACGATATATTTAGTTCCTCCGCGGCTAGGTTGATCGAGAGATCCAGACATGATTCAAGTAGGTCGGAAATGGCCGCCAAAATTCAGGTGCGCGGTGATTGGACAGAAAGGGAGGCAAAGGACATACCTCAGATTGTTCTGTGTGGCCTTCTTCGATCCCCTGCTGGATCATGTGCAGGTCACTACTAGTAGCCTTCATTCCATTCATTGTGCAGGTCCTTGTAAGTAGCTGCACTAACAGCCTTTTCCTGGTCGGCATTATTTGCTGCACATACAGTATATATGCAGCCCATAATCCCATATGCGCCAAGCCATGCGCAGAGAGAGATGTTGTCGTGACGGTGATGGCTCTGTCCATGCTGTGATCCGGACCAATGCAAAGTGCATGTGGGACATGCATTACGCGACGTCTTCTATACATCATTGGTTACAGTGGACTTGTACTCGAATCTGAACATCAGAAGTAGTCGAATCTGGACTGGCAGCGCCGAAGGAAGCTCAACAAAGATGCTGCATTCCTATAGCAGGCAAACTTCATGGCATACATGCACAAGCCATTTCTCCTTTTCAATCACCTTAGCTTCAACCATGGTAACTGAAAGGACGCCTTTCCTGCTATCAGCAGTGAAATTTGGTGCGTTCATGTTCTGGAAATAGCATACCAGCTTTGTCCGTAGATTTGGTCTAGTACTGCCCCTTTTTGGGGGCATCATTAACAACGGACATGTCAACAACTCGAGTGTACATATCTATGTCGACAACTCCTAGATTATCTCCACATTGTGGTATTGTCTATCCTTCCTTCGGCATATGATTCACTTTTTTTTTTTTTGAGGAGGGCATATGATTCACCTTTTTTTTTTTTTGGAGGAAGGGCATATGATTCACTTGAGCGAACGTTGAATTTCCAGCAACACTGGGCCACAACGAATCACTTTCTCAGCAAAATGTTCATGGGCCGCATAGTGATCTTACGGAGCCCGCATTTGCAAGTGGGCTTCGTTTTTAGCTCTATTGGTACGAAGAAGGATCCGTAACCAGTTAACCACCCTGGCATCAACATCGGCTCAAATTCGATGGTAAAAGAAAAAAATCAGTCAAATTCGTATCGACAAAATAAAGAATCGGCGCGAATATTGGTTTACGCAACACAAACTAGTTTCATCCTTCCTTTTATGTCTGCGTTTTTCTTCTCTATAAAATGGATACTTATTTCTGACGGTATGATCATGACGAAATGGATGGCGACCTGTGCTTATTATGATATGATGATCACGTAAGATTCACAAGCGACACATGCTTTTCCCTACGATTAATGACGTCTATCGATGGGCACTGTGCTGGGTATGACAACAAAGACAGGAGGCAGATTTCATCCGTGCCTTGCAACACACTGAAACTAGGCGCCATTTGCTTGCAAGCTAGCTCGTAGACTGTCAACGCTGATCGAGTGGCATACACAACATACACCGTTCGCATGCTACCAGCCGAAAGCAGGCGTGCCCACTGAAATGATAGGCCTCTTTCTGCATCACAAGAGTTTCAAGCCAAGCCAACTTCACTCAAAAGCATGCACATGTGGAAGCACAAACATAAAGGGCTGTGGCATAAGAAGCAGAGCCGTTGCTGAGCGCACAGGATGCGTGTATATACTCCATATGCGACTCCATTTCCAATAAAGAACGTTATGATGCTGCGCCGGAAGCGTTTCATTAGGATTTAAGGATGGAAAAATATGCGGGCCAAAAGCTAAGCTAGGTGTCTTACTCGTGCCCAAAAAAGACAAGGGTGGCCAGCTACACGGGCTTTGAGGCCAAGGAACGCATTGTTTGGAAGCAACCCCAGCTCAAGCCGTAGCATGGGAGCCAAGTCACTCGCAGCTCAAATCTTCACTCCTTCCCTCCAATCTCTACATATAAATATGCAGCACATGATCAACAGCACAACTCACTCAGCTCCTCTTACTACAGCAGCAGCGAGCACATTTGTCTCGAAGCATCAACGGCTACCTAGCTCATCCATCCAATGGCTTTCAACCCCAACGCTCCAGGCTTGGGCTTCCCCTACTTCCCTCCCAACCCTTATTTCCCTCCAAACCCATATTTCCCAATAGCACCACCGCAGCCACAAGCCCCACCACGTTTTCCACCACCCTTTCGAGCCCCGCCACCGCCACGGCGTGCTCCACCACCGCCTGCTCAACCCCCGCCGCCGCGCCGTGCTCCCCCGCCGCCCAATCCACCGCCACCGCGTCGTGCTCCCCCTCCACCACCGCCCCGCCGTGCCCCGCCTCCACCTCCATCACCCCCACCGCCACCTCGTCGTGCTCCACCGCCACCATCACCACCGATTCGACCGCCGCCGCCACCAACTCCTCGTCCTCAAGCACCACCACCACCTCGCCCACTAGCCCCACCGCCACCGCATATTAGCCCACCAACGCCAGTGCCACCTCCCCCTAGCCCTCCACACCACATTGTCATCATCGTGGTATTCGTCTCACTAGGCGGCCTGCTCCTGCTGGGATGCTTAGCTGCGCTATTCTGCTGGCACAAGAAAAGGGGGAGGAAGACTGAGAGGAAGGCAGAGATTCTGAACTACAGCGACCATGTCCATGTCCACAAGGACACCATGTCAGGTCCAGAAGGTGCCAAGGTCGTCAAGCTAACAGTAGACGAGGACATCAAATTCCAAGAGGCGGTGAAAAAGCAAGACGCCATAGGTGAATCATCGAGCAGTGGAGCAACTGGGGAGGCATCGCACCACAGCTCATGGCACTGGCACAAGAAACACGAGGGCAGGGAAGAGAAGGCAGAGCTCATCAATGTCACAGAGCACAAACATGTGGAGGAGAAGATCATGCCAGGACCTCATGGAGACAAAATTGAGGTACTTTCAGAAGACGAAGATATCAGGTTTGAAGCAGCAGGCGGGAAAGAAGAAACGTCTGAAAAATCAAAGGCGCACATATTCAAGTCCTAAGAAGATGATGCCACTGTCTGCCCAAGTTTGCCTATACCCAGCCATTCAGCCCGAGGCTATAATCATATCCATATCCATACAATTGCGTGCATTTGATTAGTTTGATATGTTCTTTCATGTGACTGGAAATAAGGGCGTCAGAGACCCCATTTGATTCGATTCAATATGTAATTACTTCTGTATAAGAATTTGAGTATGAGCAAAATATGTGTGAATGCATTTCATCAACGAAATTTCACAAAACCCCAACGGTCATTCGATGATCAGTCGTTGCATTTTGCTTCATTACAAGGGTGTGCTCATAAGCAAGACCTTTCTGTTTGCGTTCTCCATTGTGTCAAGAGCAGGCAAAGAATTTATGCACTACTAGGATAGAAGGTGAACAAGGCTGCAAACGAACTTTACAAGGCAGCCTAAACTTAGCTTCCAGTACTTGTCGTCACTATGGAACATAGCATAATCCTAACTACTTCTGTTACTTAGTTAATTGCAATTGGAGTAATTCGCTTCTTAGTAGGCTTACTTGATGCGTTGTTCTTGGCCGATACTTGCTGCGGTGTCACTTCAACAGGCTTGGGACTCACAGCAGTCTCAACTTTGTTAGCACCAGCGTCCACTTCCATACTTTCTCTGTTGCCTGCTTGTTCAGGTCACATTTCCTTCAACAAGCTCCCCTGTTCCTGAAGTTTTGAGAATTAATGTTAGCTGTCTTCAAGAAAATGTATGTTAAAGAAGTAAAGATTGTGACATGGCCCAACTTAGAAAAGGAAGGTCTGGGGCCTGATTGTTGGCGTATGAGTCGAGCCTGTCTGCACATGGAGCCAGGCCCTGAGAAGGCACATCATGCAAGGTGGTCATGATTGGTTATTGGTGCATATTGTGCAAAGAAATTGAAGTTGCCTATGCTTGATCACTCATCTCTCAGCTGATGCAACAATGCATACGAAGATGGAGAAATTCCATTTTCGTTTATGGCCCGATTCTGCACGGCGGACAGGCCCAGCTGTAGAAAGGAATCAAAGCAATCTTGATCTGGTTCATCATATCCGGCAACCAATCAGGCCCCTGAGCCATAGCCGTGAATTCATTTCATGTGATTGGAATAAAGGCATCAGAGACGCACTGTATAGGAATTGTTGTTGTTGTTCACCTTTTACATGAGAAATTTATGTGCAGACAGAATTCTAACAAAAATTCACAAGAAAGTTGTCAATTAGGGGATTTACTGGCAACAGGCTACTTGTTAACAAAGTATGGTCCTTAACACTGAATATCCGTCGATATTACTGCTTCCATGCATCATGAGTGGAATCCAATCTTTATAGGAGTAAAACAGAAGGTGAATACAAAGAAAGGACTAACTTTATGAACCATTAAACATTTTTTTTGAATACTTGTTATAACAACGTAAGATCTAACTGCTTCAGCTACAGAGTTAATTGCAGTTAAAATTATATTCTTTTTCTTATTATTTCGCTTACTCAATGAGATGTCCTCAGTCAGCACTGGTGGCAGTGTAACTCGTACAGCCGCAGGGCTGCCTTCCATTTTAAGTTTGCTTGCATCAACATCAACTTCCATGTTATCGCCTGATAATGGCTTCTTTTCACATGTGATATTTCCTTCAGCGACTCCTTTTGTTCCTAGATAATTTTCCAGAATTGAACCATATTAGAAGAGTGTGCTTCCAGAAATGCAAATCAGAAGGGACAAAACAGACAAAGACAGGTAAATGGAATCAATCCAATATTCAGATTGTTAATTTGCCACGTACATCTACAACATATATGCAGTTGCATCAAAGGAGATAAGCCTTAAAGAAAGAAATTCAGGGTATTAATGACATGTGAGCAAAAGTAATTGATCCCAGCAGCACTACCAATGATTTTCTTAAAACCACAAGTCAATGAACAACTGTAAACATACCATGTCGCTAAAGAGGAGCCTCAGAGTTTAGGTGATACATAGTACAGACTATATAGAGCCTTTCAGGAGGAGATGATTAATAAAGCAAATTTATACGTAAAATCTTCTAGAAAAGGCTCCCATATTAGTTGCCATTTGCCAATTTCTGCATTACATACACCTAGCTTGTTGGGATTGTTATATAATTCAGCCTTGAAAACTAAAACTGTAGTGTAGCACTAGTTCAGTGGCTACCTCTTCCCCCATGCCACTTTATCTTGCACATCGTATTGGTGCCAAAATTGTACTGCCTATGGGATTTTTCATGATAACTGAAAAATTCATGTTCCTGAGGACTATCTCCACCTTGGAAAAACCATTTTAATCTACACAGATATAATTGATACTTAAAAAAGACAATCCCACAAATGGAAATTATGTATGGATTCCACACAGTTGCACCATTTCAACACCAAAAGGGGAAAAAAGGATGGAAGAGATTGAAGGGATCAATATACCAGAGAGGATATGAGGCTGACCCAGTTCATCGTTATCAAACTCTATTATAGTACAGTAGCCATCTCGTGATGACACTGCCAGGTACTTAGCATCAGAAGACCTGGCAGAAACAGGTTGCAAAAAATGATTTCTAGACCCCGTACATAAGACAAACTAAATGACAAGGACTTTAAAAGCACTCACCAGGCAATATCTGTAATGGCAGCATAGTGTAGACCAGCATGTATCAGAATTGGAGGAACACTTTCTGTGTCGTACACATATAGAGAATTCAAAGTAGCAACAGCGAATACAACCCTGTAAGGAAGCTTGAAGAAACCATCTGCCACATTTCCAATGTAATTCAGCTTCATTGCAACACGTAAAAATGGAGGATCTCAAAGCAAAAAACAAGCTGCCAGAAATTAAGGTACCTGAATTAGAGCCACGAGGTCTGAAAAGAACAGGGCAGAAGCGCACTGCAACTATAGCTTTACTTGCCCCAGGGAGTTGTATCGCAGGCCTGCAGTGAAACAAAAAGGTATTAACCTAAAAGAATAGCAAAGCAGGTACGGGTAAAGTTTTACAGGACAGTATATTCGCCTGATAAAAAGCACAGATAAATCTTGATAATCTCAAGTAAAATACCTTAATTGCCATAAAAGCTCATGCGTAAACTAGCACAACGTAACAAACGATAAGATATTTAGGACTTGACTCCCATTTATACATTACTCTTGGATGTAGTAAACTGTTTTTTCCCCCAAGGACGCTACATAAAGAAAGCCAAAAAAAAAAAAACTAAGTTGTAAAAGTTCTATGATGCTCTATTTTTGCATTATCTTGGTTTAAGTGTCATTTAAATTCATATCAAATTGATCCCTTTATTTATACAGCACAAAGTGGATAATATCTGGTTACTTGAAGTATTAGATCTGGTACCTTGAGAGGTCTCGCCTTGGCATTATATAAGCTGTATTGATCACTTCAGAGGAGTGTTTAGAAAGACCTGATAAACACAGAAAAAGAAAGAAAGCTATTAAAGGGGTGAAATTAACGACGACAGGGAATGTGCAACCAGAGAACATAATATCTCAGATTTAAGAATCAGTGATTTTATGCAGACTAGTTGAGGTGCACAAATAGTTATTATTGCCAAAAAAAAAATTATACCTGCTGGTAATACTAGAAAAGATCCGTCAGGTGACCATGCCAACCTCCGGAAGAAAGATGGTAATGTCTCGTCATGAAACAGATGAGATTTAACTGGCGGCTGCAAGGCGAAAGGATTATGTCGCATTGTTCAAATTCAGAACTCATTGCTGTCGCGGTTAGATTAGATGGGACAAACCTTGGATTCATCATGATTCTGAAATTCAATTTTTACAAGTGTATGCTGGCAAACAAAGTTCATCTTATCTGCGTTCTTCGATTTTCCTTGAGGCTTGTTTGCATATATTTTACATGTTCTGTCAGAGCTCAGTGAAGCAATATACTGGCCCAAAGGATCCCATGCCACGCCCTGAACGTAATGCAGATGGCCCTCCAACTTTTGGTGCACTGTGCCTGAGAATGAGATCGCATATAAAGCATATAATAAGACACTCAATAACCAATGGTGTCGAAAACAAAGGATCGCTGCTGTTGTGGGAGGTACCTTTAATAGCATCCCAAACTATGCAAGTGTTATCAACGGATGCGGAAACAAGGAATGCGCTGTCATGTGACCACTGCAGGTCAAGAACGTCCTTGTGGTGGAATCTGCGAAACAAATTAGGACATTACGAATTAGCAGGCTTCAGAAGATGCGGGCTGATTTAAGAAGTGCCTTTTTTCTCTCGTTCAGAAGTGGAACTCACAATAATGTCTTGTGTACTTTCCAAGCCTCTCCATCATCAGTGGAATGCAATTTCCACAGGATAATGCCGCCGCCTGCAGTTACGAAACACGGGACTTGCCATAATAAGGGAATGGAACTTTTCGATCGACACGATAAATGGGTTCAAGTAATTATGACTTGAGATATTCTCATAAACACCAAAGCGAACATACCGTCAGCACCCGAAGCGAGATACTCTCCTGCACAGGACCAATGCGAGAACAGCATTAATAGGCATGTGTAAAGGCTCAACAAGAGTTCACCAGCACTCAATTTTAGCGAAGAACAAAAATGAAAAAGGGGGAAAACATTGATTAGGCTCCGGGAGAATGGAATTGTGGCGCAGCTTGCTGAGTTACCAGAAGGGGAGAAGCGGATGACGTTAATCGCGGAGCTGTGGGCGGTTCCGTTGGGCGCAAGTCCGCTCTGGAAGGTGGCGGTGGGGAGCTTGTCGTCTGAACCATCGGAGCCTATCGCCCAGATCTGCAAGCCGGAACGGGCGACGAAATGAGCGGCGGCGGTCGAAATGGAAACGGAATTTCGAGGCAGCAGCCCGACGGCGCAGGAGGATAAGAGCGCGGACCTTGACGTCGTGGTCGGCGCCGGCGGTGGCGAGGCGGCCGGAGGCGGGGTGGAAGTCGAGGCTGAGCACCGGCTGCAGGTCGTGCCAGTTGATCTGCACCGTCCCGCCCCGCATCTTCGATGGATGGATGGAACTCCTCCGATCCTTTCCTCCTCCTCGTCCGCTGCCTTGGCCTCCAAAATCTCTCTCTCTCCCTCCCGCTCTTCGCTTTCTCTCTCTAGGGTTTGGTTTTGGGGAAGAAACCAGACGGCGGGAAATGGAGGCGATTCGGCGCGCAGCCATCTCACTCACCCTTTCTCTCTCCTCTCCTTGACGACGCCCTTCTAAGATGGGCCATGTTCTCCATTGGGCTTACAAACGGCCTGCAAACTAGAAGTTTATGGATGGGCTCATATAGGGAGCACTAGGCCGATCATTTTCCTGTGGGCTCACGAATGGCCTGCAAACCTCGGTCATGGTATGCTGCTGGCCCTGTTGTTGATGCTAATTTATCAGTCACTTCCCAACGTCTGGGCTAGGCAGCTAAGCTATGCTCTATTCCTTTTTTTATTTTTTTTGTTTAATAAAGGTGAAAAAAAGGATTAACATGGCGTGAAATTTTATTTTATTTTTTGCGATGGCGTGAAGATATCTGTGGACGAGGTTTGAATTTTTGGGTACTACTAGTGCTGCCCTGCCCGGCCTAGTAGTGCCCAAGTGGATTGGTTGGATATACATCGCAGTACACAATTATCTATCAGTCACCTTGCATTGCCGACGAGTAACGCCATCACTTGCATCACCGGATCACCATAATCTTGTCTTAAAAAGATTATGGCCAAAATCGTTGCACACTAACCAGGTAATGGGCGCACAGTAATCTCCACATAATAACGATAAGATGTAAAAAGAACGAAAAGGGCAGGGGAAAAGGGTTCAGAGTGAAAGAAAAAGGAAAATAAGTGGCGAACACTCCTAAAATGCACTTACTCGCTAGCTAGCTAGCCAGGCGCCCTGGCGCATATATATAGGCCACCTGAGGCCACCTGAGAAAGTGAAGGCTATCAATTAGAAATTTGAGCTGATATAGAGATGCATCATGCATGTGATGTATCTGTAAAAATATGGATTAATTAACTAGATGCCGTGCTGGTTTTTTACTCCCGATAGAACATAATATATTTTTTTTGCGAGACAATAGAACATAATATATAACTCTTGTTCTGTGTTAATTTCCAAGGAGTGATAGGTGCCGTGGACACGAATCTAAACAAGTCATGAGTTTTGCAGCTTGCACTCGAACCCGGAGGGAGAAGAGGAAAGAATAAGGCCCACAGTCCTAGCTACTCTCTCTATTTTATTTTGATGTCGTTAGCTAACCTGTCATAACGTCATCAAAAGAAGATCCACAAAGAAAAAAACATCATCAAAAGAAAAAAACAGAGTGAGTATATATGAAAGGGTACTATTTATAGTTCATATGGATAATATGCAGAAGCAAAAAGGAAACAAAAGGTACACGAGAGGTCGAAGAAAGGGAAAAATAAGTGGCGAACACTCCTAATTAAAATGCACCCACTCGCTAGTTACTACACCTGGCCTGGCGCATAAATAGGCCACCTGAAAAAGAAAACCCTATCTGTGATTCAAAAATCTGAAGTGGTGAAAGCAATCAGAGCATGTCGTATACTATCGATTGATGATATACCAAGAAATGATCGCGCTTACACGTTACCTCTCGACTAAATTTCTTTTCTTTTCTTTTTTCTAGTCCAACGGTTGCACATTTCAGTTCGAAACAGAAAGGGAACGCCTCAATTATTTGGATGACGGCTTTCGCTCCTAATGCTATTTAGAGTATTGATATTAGATTTAGCAGGTGCAGAACAGATGCGTGCTGTATGAAAAGGTTGTGTTTGATTATTGGGCCATCACCAGCACCAGCTAGCAGCAGATATGTACAGTTGGTTGAGCTGCAGCTCGACGGCGGCGGCACGCAGCTGATCGACTGTAGTACTTCACTTAGATTGTAGTGAGTGCTGTGCATGTTATATAAAGCAGCTAGAAAAAGGAAAGGAAAGGAAGCAACTCCATCATCGTATATTGAACCAACAACTAGAGCACGCATCTTATCTTAATAGTAATCTTCATGTAAGCATGAGATAGTGATATATGTGCTCAAATTGATTGGAATGGTATCAGAGTGTAGTTGTTGCTTGAGGCCTAGCTAATCTGCTCATATATAGCTAATGAATGAGCATATAGGCTTGGACATGCTTGCAAGTTTCGAGAGATTTCTTAACTAGATTCAGCAGCGCTGACATCACACTGCGGCTGGTATAGCTATGCTGCCTGATTTGAGGAATCCTACCGGACTCTGCCGGACTTTACAACTGGAAGGAACCATATCCTTCAGACATTCAGGCATGTTCAGTCAAGAGTCGTACTACGCGTTTTTCCGCTCGGCTGCCACCTCTGGTCTGGTCCGGTCCTCTTCTGCTGGAAAGCCAAGCGAAGCATGACGATGCATCTATATCGACCCCAATAGTCAAATACACTTGCTATCCTTTTTCCCATAATTTGGAAGCAACTTGCTAAGCTCAGTGATGAGTGAAGCAGATAGGAAACCAGCCTTGCGACTCTGATCGATCAGGCCTAAGCAGGTGCGTCAACGAGCATCGACTGGCCAAACGAAGATACGACCCAGGAAAGCAGCCTTTTCAGCTCAGTTTTGTTTGTGCTCCTCCACTGTTTAACTCGGAATCCGTAGCACTACATAATATATATGGGCGCAATTCCCATTTCACAAAAAAAAAGGAAATTTATACACGTACGGGATGGATTACCTTATCGTGGACTAAGCACCAAGTAAGGTTATTCAGTGGTGGTGGTTGTTAATATATACTATGTAACGTGCTACTGCCAAGTTACGAGGAGCGTCGAAGATGCATCCGCACGACAAACACGGCCGGTCCATATTGATTCACAACATAAAAACAAAGGCCAAAAATTTAAGTGCTCATGCATTTGAGTAAAAAAACTGCTTGCCGACCGAGACCAACCGTGGCTTTGCTTCTCAGAGGTAATATTATCATTTCGTTGTTGTGCGTTGCAATTTGCAAGCGAGTAACGTACGTGGTACTCGCTCCCTACCTTGTTTAGACAGTATATCATCTTCTCTGCCATTTTCATCATTCTTCGTTCGACGTCAGCCATCTACTGCAGCGTTTGTTACTAAATTGTCACATTTAGATACTTTGGACTTTTCGGTCCAAATTCAACTTCTCTCTACTCTCCTAGTACAATACAGATATATACGTTTTAAAACAATTTCGAGAAAAAATAAGTGTTTCATGAACCAACAACAAGAAGCCTATCAACGGTTGAAGAAACCATCTGCGGCATTTATTTCCAATGTGACTAAGCTTTGCTGTGACGTGTGACGGGTAAAAGGACCTGAAAGCAAATGAAAAAGGAAAAGCTACCAAAAAAAATTGAGCTAGGCTATCTGAGCTGCAACCACGAGGTCTGAAAAAGAACAAGGCGGATGAGCATGGTACACAGCTAGAGAGAATGTGAGCTTAACAATGGACATCGATAAAACGGTGATAGACGATGTTTAAAACAATTTCAAGAAAATATAAGTGTTATTTGAACCAACGTCAAGAAGCCTAACAATGTAATATGAGAGGGGATTTCGAAAGCATGGGGCATGTAACATCCAGGTTCCCAACATGGCTGGGCCCGCTCACAAGCTGTGCGGACCCCACTCGCCCTACCAACCTTTTACGCTTTCGGCCTCGCTTCACGTAAAAGGGTTAACTCAAGGTGGTGGGTGTTAGAGAACCTAGGCTTATATGTTGGTCTTTCTCCCACTAGACTAGCAAGGTGGGACTAAACTCCCACCTCCTCATGCACACTAGTGCACATGGGCTACTTAGGCCTAATCTCAAATGGGCCGGATGTCACAAGACGTACACCCCATGTGATGGCGGTATGTAAACAGCATGTATTAGACTTGGAGAACCTATAAGGAAGCTTGAAGATAGAAAGAGAGGGAGTTGATATATGTTTTAAGGAACAAATAAAATGGAAGCTCGTTTTCCGAGCTACAAGGTAACTTAATTACATGCATGCATGGTGGGCGGTGATACGACGTAGGTGAAGAAATCGCGCACCAGAAATGGCTTACTAGAAGAGAAGATACTCGAAACTTATAAACCCTAAACACCATTCCCTGATAGTGGCCGCAAGTTTTGACGAACGCGTCAACTAGTGAGACATTTGTCTTCCCTCCTATATCCTCCTTACATAGGTGACAGCTCCAAATTAAAAACCCTAGAGAGAGGGGAGGGAGTCATTAAGTATATATAGACAGTGACCACCATATAAAACCCTATAAGTATGCACGAGTAACATGTAGAAAACACGAGAACGAAGTCGACAAACACGAAATATTTCAAAGTCGAGAAAAGAAGAGAAGACGTGTCCGAATTACTAGATTTTGCCTAAATAGCTAGCATGCCACTATGGTAGGCTTGGTAGCTAGTTAAGCACTATGGAGAAAATGAAGGAACGAGGAAAGAAAGCGCGGGCGCGCAAGTGGTGGTGATGGTGGACTCGTCCACACCACTTGCGCAGGGCTAAAATAGCTAGTCAACATTGACAGCCATCCTCCGCCCTCCTATATAAACCCATGAACCGCTTCCATCTCCTGCATCCCCAACACATACAATTCTCATTCATTCTCCCCGGTCGATCACACTCCAGAGCCCCACCCCAAAGAACAATTAAGCAAGAACACCAGCAACAACACGTACTCTTCCATCACACGAGCGAGATCGAGCTCATTCTAACAATGGCAACCACCACCAAGAACACCCTGGTGCTCCTCGTCATCCTGGCGCTCCTCCCTCTGAGCACGCTCGGCTCCCGTGCCGGGCCGTCCGCGCACCACGGCCACGGAGGCCACGGGGGGCACGGGGCGCCTAGTAAGCACTCGCCGCCACCTGCTGCCATCGTCTCACCGCCGCCGCTGCTGCCATCGTCTCGCCGCCACCGGCCACGTCGCCGGCTGCCGCGGCGGCGGCGCTGGTGCGCGCGACGTGCAACTCGACGGCGTACTACGACGTGTGCGTGTCGGCGCTGGGGTCCGACCCGTCGAGCGCCACGGCCGACGTGCGGGGGCTGTCGGCCATCGCCGTGTCGGCCGCGGCCGTGAACGCGTCGGGCGGCGCGGCGACGGCGGCGGCGCTGGCGAACGGGACGGCGACGGAGCAGGCGGACGGGACGACGACGGCGGCGCTGCTGCGGGCGTGCGCGGGCAAGTACGGGCAGGCCCGGGACGCGCTGGCCGCGGCGAGGGACTCCATCGCGGCGCAGGACTACGACTACGCGTCCGTCCACGTCAGCGCCGCCGCCGAGTACCCGCAGGTCTGCAAGGCGCTCTTCCGCCGGCAGAAGCCCGGCGCCTACCCCGCCGAGCTCGCCGCCAGGGAGGACGCCCTCTCCAAGCTCTGCGCCGTCGCGCTCGACATCATCGCCCTCCTCTCCGCCAACAACAGCTAGCTCATGACGATGACGGATGGCCATGGCCCCTCCCTTATTGATTTGCCACTCCTAGTACAAATTAATTAGCTAGGCCAGAACGCACTAGCTCGATCGTAATTAACTAGTCTAGTCCAGTATACGTGTAATGACACGTACGTCGACCGTCTACTTGATTTTGGTAGCATACATGTACTTGCTAAGCTCTAGTAGCTAGTACTCCACTAGCTTGTTAATCTGTACGTACTCCAGTGCCGAGTTCATTATTAATATATATCGTAAGTTGTACTAATATTCGTTTACTACTGAATAAGATATTAATAAATGTTGACGCCCCCGACCTCAGTTCAGCAGAATATTGAGCAGTGCAACATGCTCTATCCGTTCGCTAAACTTGACGTCCCCGACCGGCGAATGAACTAAAGTCCAGGCAGTGTCGATCTGAAAGTCAACAGTTTAATACTATGCAGGAGAGAGAGAGTAATACTAAGTTCAATGAAACTATATATATCTTTAATACAGAAATGAGTATGACACATCTACCACAACACCTGATGATCATGACCAACTGAGTTTAAAGATACAATGGCAGCGATAAGTAATTTTTGATAACTCTTCTTCTTTCTTTTTTCTTTTGCAAAAGTAATTGCATAACCAGTACGTCCACCGGTTCTAGATTAGTTCTTTTATTTTTCCTCTCGAAAGACCATCTAGATTCGAGTTCAACCCTTTTCTTCTTTTCAAAAGAAAGCATCTGAACTCAGTATGATAAATTAGCACAGAAAATAGACCCAAAAAAGACCTTTTGTGGTCCAAAATTACACCAATAAAGCTGATATGTAGGTTTCAATCGAGAGAAAGAGGAAAGGCAGATTATTAAGGACCACATGGAAGAAAGGTGTATCTCAGCATCTTCTTTCTAAACACAACATGCGTGACTTGAAACAAGTCAGTGAGAGTATCCAAATACCCACTTGCATCTCAGTTCCTTACTGTATAGTACTTGCAAGTTAAGAGAGTTATCAAATACGTACTGTATCTCAATTCCGTATGGTCTAGCACCTGCAACTTTTATGTATAAAGATTAAACTGTACTAGTTGGTTGACTATGACATCCTCTCCAACCTGTTCTGTTCGTCACAGTGCTTTTGACTTGCCAAGACAAGCCCACGTACGGGTCGTCTCAAAGTTTGGTCTGGGACAACTGAGATTCAAACGTTATACCCGAGTGAGTTCCATTTCTTTTTTTTCTTCTTCTTCTTCATGCAATGCCATGCCAGAGGAGTTTAGGGTTTAGGGTTTAGGGTTTTTTTTTTTTTTTGAGGTGACTAGATCACCGCTCCATGCAATGCCAGAGGAGTTGTCCCATGGTAGCCAACAGCAAGTTGATCGGTGAATGGACACAGGAGGAATTTGAAAACTCATTGAGCTTGCAAGTATATTAGGCTACAAGAAACGTAGGTGGATGCATGGAAAATCCAGAGACATGTTAGTGGAATTTTCCCAAATTCCCTGGCTGCTGATTCATGTGGATATCTGGACCACTTGGGCATGCCAGAGATTTGTACAGGAGAAAAGAAAGCTTTGGGTAACATGGCCTTGTCCTGTTTGGATGCCCTGAATGCTCTGGCTGTGGGGATATACGAAAAGAAAAAAAAGCAAAACAACGAGGCAGCAAGGCCGCATGTTTGCCTCAGCTTTGCATCATTTCCCCTGATTTTAGGTGCACCTGAGCCCAACATTTCATCATCTTGTTCCTGAGTTTTGGTCCCTCATCCCTCCATCTTTTCTTCCTTTTTCGAGTTCCTAGGACCTGCCTGTCCTTTCTTTTTCTAACCCATAGTTCAATTATCTTGGTTTTACTGCCCCCTAATCTAAGGGCAAAAAATAAGTACCGGCAGCGTGCCTCCATATGCTGAGAAGGAACATAATCATGTGGAGTATGTGACCTTCTGTCTCAGTCTTTTCTTTCAGGTAACAGCAGGCATTGTTCACAACCATGTAACACATCTGCTTTTCCAGAAGTGGAATTCCATAGCAAAAAAGTCAGCACAAGAGGATGGCTACCTAACACTGCTCCTGGTAAGAGAGTACAATAGTCACAACGCCATTAGGCAGACAAGGAGCATCGGATTAAAGAAAAATCTTCATAGACACGACCGAGCCTTTAATCACGCTCTTATATGCTTTACAAAATGAAAGATCTTCATAGGCCCGATCAAGCCTTTAATCACATCGCTTTACAAAAAGGTTCCAACGGCCGTCTCTGATGAGTTGGTTTTGCCCAAATATCATGAACCAGCATTAGGCAAACAGACACTGTAACGCAAATGTCTTGACTCAGAGAATTTCAAAACTGTCAGGTAAACCATCCAAAATGGGCAACCATTTCCATTCTGTGCCATCCACAGACAGATCTGTTGCAGGCAAGAGAGTTGCGTGGCAAACAACATTAACTTATGGAAAGCTACACTGAACAATAAACAAAAAGGCATAAATACCAGTACTCGCAGTTTGCACAATCCAACAAGCCCGGCAAATTCAAACCCATCCCACCCAGTGTTCCACACAAACCCCAGTGCATCACAAGAAACTCACATGACCTTACATGGTACAGGATTCTCTAACACTTGGCAGTATCATAACACAATTAGGAGACAACGGAGCTCAAGACTGAATAGGCTTGATCTTGAAGTGGAGATTGATGAGTGAAAACACAAAACACTTCAGATCCTGCAAACAAAAAGTATTGAGGAAATACATTAGGGATATATTGATATCATTTATGTGCTGTGCACGACAAAAATACAAGATTTCAGAGGATTTAAACCACACGGTCAGAATGAATTCACACCTACAGCTCAGGACATGCTTTCCACCACATTCAAACTACAATCTCATGGCCATGATCCAGAATTTTTAAGGCAGTACACGATTATAAAACGATCAACTAAGCAATCCACAGTATCAATCTTAGCTACCCACCTCACAGTTCGATGTTGTAGGTTGCAGCACATTTCAGATACAACAATCACAAGAGGATGGCTACCTCAGTACGCTGTTTATTTAGCCTAAAATTATTCCCACAAGGTAATGAAATGTAAATATGTAATAATTGCTTGAGCTATAGTATACGATCTCAACCAAGAGCAGAGTGTAAAAATCAGAGCACATTCACCATCTCTAGTGATCTACAGCAATAGGGCCATCTTGCTCTTCTGCTTTACAAAAGTAATGGTTCCACAGCCAACTTTGATGAGTCGATTTTGCCGGCCATATCACAAACCAGCATCAGGCAACGAAAAGCTACACATTCACCATCTCTGCTGAGATCTAAGTGATCACACATATATGGTACAGTGGTAAGAGAAAAGTTTAAAGGCTTTAAAAGGCAGTCAGAAATGGGGGAAAAAAACTCTAACATTAACCTGCCCGTTCCCCTCCAATTGGTTTGATGTAACAGGATTCCATGTGTGCAGATCATGATGAGAAGCCAGTTATTTTCATAGCACTAACAGCTATATCAAGTCAGTTATTTTCATAATACTAACAGCAATATCAAGCTACCAAAAGCATCTCTTATCCACTAACAGCTACTCCCTCCGTTCAAATTTACAAGTCGTTTTGGCTCTGGGCACGGATATTAACAAGTGGAAAATGTTGGTGCACAGAAAACAAGGAGAGAGATAGAGATAAGAGTTGTGTGGGGAAGAGAGAAAGGTGCATCGGGAAGTGAGAAGGTCTTATAATTTGAGAAAAGTAGAGAACGCTAAAGTGTCTTATAATTTGGAAAGGACAAAGTAAACGAGTGGATAAGAGATGCCTCCCTCAGTTTTGGAAGAAAATGTTCCTTAGTGTTCCCCAAATGCTAAAAAGGAAAATCACATCTCTAGAGAAATGGCAATTTGTTAAAACACCAATTACACAATATCCAAATAATTCACAGGCTTCTGAAACAAAAGAAACTAGGGACCCGAGGCAAAGGAGTTATATGACAGCATATAGAAACAAGAATCTTCAAGCAGACTGCTAGGCATGTATGACACTAATAGTTACCAAGAAACAGTCCGCATCAGGGAGCACCATGTTCTTGTTCAGCATTTACTTTGCAGTTTTCTATTTTCATATTAGGATCGTAACAGTTTTCCATTAGAAAAATACTAGTCACAAAGAAGTAAAAACCAAGTTACCTACCAGTCTGCAAATATGAAAAAAAGGAACTTATCTGATAGCTCACAATCTGCAATTTACATCAGAAGGTGTAACCAACCAGAAAAAGTTGATTTTGCGGAGTCCACCACATAAAACAATAGAAGATGACACGGCAATAAAAAGGATTTCATGTCTTAAGCAAATATGAACCATGTGCTGAGCTATGCTGAATTCTAACAGTGGCGCGATAATTCTGAATGCATCACAAAATCGTGCTAGTAAAACTAGCAGTCACATATATGTGCGTGCCAATATTGATAAACGTGAGCTTATTATTGGCCCCTAACTCCTGACAAAGCACAGCAATGGTCAATGGAGTAGTGTATTTGCGAGGGAACCGGGGTAGGGGGCAAACCTGGACGAGGTAGTAGAAAATGCGGAGGCCCTCGGGGTCCTTGCTGGTCTGGACGTCGACGAGGGATCCGATCTTGGATGTGGTGAAGGAGATGTGCTCGTTGCCCATGACGATCTCGAGCTCCTGCCTGCCGACGCGGTCGGGTTCCGGCCAGTTGCTGTCGTCTTCCTTCATAATCTGAAATCATTCCCCCATTGAATCATTGATGTAAACCCTAGCCCTAACCCTAGTAGCAGACCCAAGAATATAATCGAAACGACTCGACGAAGGGGAGAAGAAGAAGCTAAACGCACCTCCGACTCCTGGATGATGCGCCTGGCCTCGCGCAGGACGGAGGGGGAGACAAAGACCTCCTTGCGGATCATGGTGTCGTTCTTGTAGTTGGAGTTGTTGGCGTAGCGGAGCTTGCCGTCGGGGCGGAACTCGAACTCGAGAAACTCGTGGCCGAACTTGCCCTTGTGCCCCACGTAGTACCGCAGGTAGAACTCCCCCTCGCCGGCGCCGTTCTCGCCGCCGCCCGCCGCCATTGCCGCTTGCACTTTTTTTTCTTCCTCTCACTCGACGGAGGAGACGATTGGGTGGGTGGGGTGGGTTTTGGAGGAGGCCGCCGCAAACGTGCTCACCTCGCCTGCTACGAGACTCTTCTCCTTGGTGGACTCGTTGGGCCCGGTTGGCAATTAAATTGGACGTCAACGGGCTGTTCCAGTCCACATGTCGGCCCAGTTATTAGACTTGTATGTAGTTCAAGATAGTATTTTCAACAAGCTGAAATGCTGGTTGCAAGTTGCAACCAGGCTTGAGATGAAAAAATTTTCGCACAAATTTATCAGGTGTAGCAACAACAAAGTGCTATCACAAACCGAGCAGCAGGAGTGTCTAAGCAAGTACTAGCATTACGTTGTACGAACATAATAGTCAAGTTTTTAAGCCGCTACAGCATGCCATTACAAAATAGTGATGAGCACCCCAAGTGCAACCACCAAGTTTTACTTGAACTTCCCATACAAAGCTATGCAGAAAGCCAGATTCTCCATCCCAACTCTATTGCGGTTAGACGACGTCACTAAACAATTCCAATTTAACAACTTGCTAGCATCTCGTAAAATTTGGCTCCACGCTTCACTATACAGCATTCAGCAAATGACCATCACAGTACGTCCTCAGAAGCAAAAAGACTGCAGCAACTTCATGTCCTGCGCACTCCTGGTTAATCAGCCTGGACAACATGGTTCTAAAAAGCATTAGATGAAGTGCCCCAGTGTCCAAACATGAAATCCAAGGGAAAAACTGAACTGACCTGATCAGAAATCATAATCCTTCAGATCCCTCTTGGAGTCCGCCAATTCCATTTCCACCATACACTCCTCTTGGCTGAGAGGAGGAAGCCCATTCTTATGTCGTGTGTAGTTGTGCTTGTGCCACCCACTCTTGCAATGCTCTCTGTATAGCTTGTCCTCCACAAGTACATCACATTCTTTGCATCTTCTCTGCTGCTTGCCCTGTCCATCCTGACTTTCAGTAGAGATGCTCTGTTTCTGCATTGTCTCACTTATTTGAGCAACAACAGCAGACTCCTTTGCAGGCATTGTTTGCGACTCTTCGGCATTGTCATGCTGTTCCACAGAAGAGCCACCTTCCGCATGCGCTGAGACAGATAGAACTTCCACCCTCCCTTGCACATCCTTCAGCCGCTCCTCACACGAGTGCAAAATAGATGGCTCAATCTCACATACCTGCAAAACATTGCTTAGTCACATTTAGAGCAATCATAATAAGGAACAGCATGAAAGTTGGCTTCATGAAATGATTATCATAGTCCCAAAGCAGGAAACCATTAGTCAGCATATAGTAGGCTAGTAAAGAGTTCATCATAGATGGAATCATAAAACAGTAGAGTTCCTAAACGTTTTCAAAAGGTAGCCATAGATGGCCGTGCCACCCTTTGTCCCTAGCGCCTAATATCTGCCTTGTACGCCTAAATTGATGATCAGGCGCTAGCTGCCTTGTGTAACATTGAGTAGGGATCACGGACCAAGCTTGTAAGTTGCACAGCAAACTTCTAGACGACAACACTTAACCAGCTCTATGGCATTGTGTGTACGTGGTTATTGGGGGTTGAGAGTGTGCAAACAAAGTGATAGCCAAGACGGAATAGGATTTAGAAGACTTACAACAGAAGGTGGGTTGCCAGATTCATCCTTGGAAATTACAGTAGCATTCCATTCAACCACCTTGTCCATAAGGCCTGCAAACTTGGGCTTTGGTGCAGTGAATCGCACCCTCAACGGTGCACGCTTTATGGGGAAGTGCTCCATCAGTTTCTTGATAACTTTTAGAGCCTGTGAAACCAAAGAAAAGAAGCACAGATGAGAGGAGAAAAGCATAAGACAGTATATAAAAGAAGTTCACACCCAATAAATGTATCATAATGCCTGAATGCAGGTGACATTGACAAAAAAAAATGCCGCATGAATATAGTGCCAGAACGCAGGTAGACTGATAATGCTAAATATATCCCATAATCTGCAGAGCATAATTAAATACAGCAATAGCATCTTCTTTCACATGGACATTAGCATATCAGAGCCTTCAGGAGCCTGCATTTGTATTCTCAATGAAGGATCAAGGATATAACCTAGTAACATTTTAGTGAAATATGTCCCCTACCAATAAAAGGATTATTCTTTAATGCAGCTGAGTTAATGTGCACACAGAACATTTTCTAAAGAAAATGCTACATGAAAAAAAAAAACATAATATGTATCAAACAAACTGCTACAGAGCTGTTAGTCAAAATATCAAATAACACCAACCAGAAATCAGAAATCAGGACATGTCACGGCTAATGGTAATTAAGTTGCAGCTCGTGGAGAAATGAGGATGAATGCATGACATCCAGTTTTTGTTTCTTCTTTTAATATAGCATGGCAACTGACAAACTTACCTAAGACAACAGCAACAATCAAGGTATATGTAACTAGGATGTAAAATGGTGTCACTGCAGATGACCAGGAATGATACATAAGAGAAATAAAACGCATCTACAGTTGTTCAACATATGCCCACAAAGGAGCTTGCTGGTTGTTAATTCAAGCTGGGGATAATCATATAGTGGTATCCCCAGAAAGCATTAAGTGGAAACTCTCAAAGAGAAATAAAAATAATACATGATATCATTTATTTCTTCCCTTGCTATAGTATAGCAGCCAAAAAAATCGACCCTCCATTGAAAAATGAAAAGACAGCAATGAACAATATCACAGTCAAGGTACAACAGTACTACCTCCGTCTTCCTAGGTTTGTTGAAAGTCAATCAGGTTCAACTTTGACTAGCAATAACTATAAAAATATAATATTTTAAATATGAAGAGTTGCATATTAGGATAGTTGATTTCACGATGAATCGAACAACATCAATTATATATAATGGAGTGCTATAAATATTTTGTTATTGATGGTCAAAGTTAAGGAAGCTTGACTTTGACCAAACCCTGGAATGCTTATATTCTAGGACGGAGGGAGTAATCAACAATAGTCGATATGCAACTAGCATGTAAAATGTTGTCACTACAATCTTTAATAACGCAACTATAGTCCTGCACGTGATGGCCTGAATAGCAGTAGTTGCAAAGTATGCATTGCAGTGCAGGAGATGACCAGGATGGACAACAAGCAAAGTAAAACACAAACACTTGTCCAACATATGCCCGCAAAGGAGCTTGCTAGTTGTTCAATTAAGGTGAGGTAGAGACATGTTCAATTTAGACTATTCTACAGATGATGGTAAGATGCACAGATGCTAAAATTGATAAATAATACTCTGATAAAACCAGGAAATCACCTATTCTTGTATGCTAAAGCCCATAATTGCATGCGTAAATGGCAATAACACCTCGAGGATCAGCTGCATCCTAAAGGTGATGATTGCAAATGACAGTGCTACTGTGAGAAAAACATATTCTACTCTAAATAGTTGATAGTAGCAGTGATAAATGTTCCTAAGGAGGTGAGCATCATCCGGTTACCTGTTCCTTGGAGGTGAGGTTTGGATCGACCGCAAAGTGAATCTCGTGCATGAGGCGCTCGATCATAGTGATGGTGTAGGGGCGGCGGGTCTCTGGGTTGATGGTCTTCTCCATGACAATGGTGGCGATGTCGCGGAACTGGCTGGACAGCTGCGCCTCCCTCTCCTTGCCGGAGACCTGGAGCTCCCCTTTCTCCAGAATCTGGCACGGCATCAATCAGAGCGCAAATCGCAAATCAATTTAGAACCAATTAGCCGTGATTCGAGGGAAGTGAGGGGGAACTGCTAGCAATTGAAACCCACACCCAATACCTCGATGCATATCTCGGTCTGGTCGTCGGTGCCGAAGGCCTTGATGAGGTCCTTGGACTTGGCGAGGACGCCCTTGGAGACGTTGGAGTAGACGGTGTGGGACTGGAGCACCTCGTCGAGGTCCTTCTCCACGCGAGAGCGCCAGGACAGCACCTTGTTGGGGAAGCAGGCGATCTCGAAGCGCTGCCCGTGCTTGCGCAGCCGCACCACCGCCACGTTCGTCAGCCGCTTCTGGCCCACCGGCTGCACCAGCGTCCGCGACATCTCCGGCGGCGAAAACCCTAAACCTAGGCTCGGGTCCAACCAACCGCAACGGAGAAGAGGTATGAAAGGCGGCGACGAATTTGGGGGAGGAATGGAAGCGCCGCCGTGGACGGTTTGCTTTTAATAACAGACTCTTTCCTGCCTTTTTGCGTAAAGGTACTCGCATTTCCTTTTAATAACAGACTCTTCCCACCATCTTGTTGAACTTGAGCCCTCACTCACTACTTGAGAGTTGAGAGGGATCCCGTTGCAAAGTGAAACACTTCTGCGTGCAGATTACAGAGGGTTCCAGAAGTTGCCATGTAAACCTGAACAAAGAAAAACCCAAAATATCTCATGTTCCATTGCTGCGGGTATTTTGTTGCGATGATTTATCCTCATTTGTGCAGCTGTGAGGCGGAAAAAGATGTCACAAAATTCAAGCGCGAGGTTATATTTTGAGAACATCAAGCGTGAGAAATTTCTATGTAGAGCAATGCTATGTAACTCCTTGAAGAATTAAATATCGATTTTGTGTCCTATCATAAGCAGCCTAAAAGTCTAAATTTTGAAATAAATAAACAGTAGGACCCGGTGTGGACAGGATAACTGCGTTTGCCCTGAAAAATAGTTGGGGAAGTGAAAAACACGGGTAAGAACAACACAAATTGAAAGACAAGGTGACCATAAAAGAAGAAGGAGAAGGAAAGACAAAGTCAACATGGAAGATTTAGAATGTATGCATGTGTAGCTTGCAAATTACAGGTCTATTTATAGTGGCGTAGCTCAGAGCTGTCTGTCCTGAAAGGACCAAAGCATTGTGCATCATCTCGAAGCAAAAATGATACAACAGCTACGTAGTCAGATCACCATACTGAAAGAGTTGCGGACCGAGTCAAACGTGGTCAAAGAGGTGCGGTCATTCAAAGGTTGCGTTTGGAACCCACCGCCTAAAGTAAATTGACTAAAAAGCAATGACTAAATTTTAGTCACCATGTTTGGTTCTTTAGGACTAAAGTGACTAAAGTTCATTAAAAAATTGCAAAAAGACAGGGGCAGGGACTGCGTGGAGACGACAGCGTTCGGGAAGACAGGGGCAGCGCTGTCCAGCAATATTCTAGTCACGTTTTAGTCTCTGTGTCTGGAACTTTCGTATCTCAACTGACTAAATTTTAGTCACTTTTGGTTTAGCCGGTGGGATCCAAACGCATCCAAAGCCTGCGTGCTCATCGCGGTTGAAATTTGGACAAACCATGAAATTTTGCACGCCCGAAATATGTGGGAAACGGAAAACCGAACAGCCACGGACAGCGGAGCCTGTTGGCCAGTCAGTCAGCGAGCTGAACTGGAGGCCAGCACCGACAGGTGGGGCCCACGAGGCAGCCTCTTGGATATTTCCAGCAGCAGCATCAGGTGGAGGAGTAGTTTAAGGGAAGAGCGAGTCGTCGCTCCGACTTGACATTTCCTCGAGCACCACGACGCCTCCCGCCTCCCGCTCCTCGCCCGCCGCCGCCAGAGCTCCCTGCCTCTTCCCCGACTCCGGCGCCATGGGCTCCAGGTACGCCCCCGATCGACCGCTCTCTCCGCTCCGCCCCCCGTAGTACTACACGAGCTGGTACTCACCCTTTGCCGCGCCACCCTCCGTCCCCTCGAGCTCCCGTGCCTATGAGCTCCCTCCCTTGATCCTTCCGTGTAGAGGGGAGGTGCTGGTTCCGTGCAGGGAAGTGCTCCGGTCTGGGAGAGGTGGTCGGGCTGGGTCCAGTCGCCGGCGGCTCAAGAGTTTGTTTCGCTTTTTGCTCGCGCTCCTTTTGGGTAGTGGGGGGCGCATATCTGCCCTGTTAAATCGTCGATTGGATTCCTGCTTGCACATGATGCGGTGGAATAAGCCGCGTCTCGTGTCTGAATTTTCGCGATGCTCATAATCTTGCAGGCCTTTAAACTTTTAAAGCCACAGAGGAGGTTAAGCTTTGACTTGGCGTGTGGTACCTCCTCCTAACTGACAGGGATCAGTTTATGTCCTTGCACCTCTCAAGTTAGTTTCGCACATAGGATTAAACCCGTACCTGGTCTCATATCTGAAAAATTACCCACTTACAGAATTGATTCGTGTATACATGGAGACGTAGCTACTAAGCGGAACTGTGGAATTATGTATGCTTACCGAATGGAACTGTGGAATGTATATTATCAACATCAATGATAGGGTCTCATTCTCCTTTCTAATTCTCGGCTGAAATAACGTTTCTTTATCTTGTCGATAGCTTTTGTTACTCTGTTTGCAAGTTAAGCTAGTAAATTTTCTTTAGGATTTAGTGCAGAATCAGGTATATTACCATACTACTATTAGGAAGCTATGAAGGAGTAGTGAGTGAGCTGTGAACTGAACCACTGGCTCGTGCGCGCGAACTTGTCAAGAACTTTTCGCTGCTCTGCATGCTCCACTTTCTGACGTTTCCAAGCTTATCAGTCAGTGACCAATTAACCTGCTAGAAACAGTTGCAGAGTTGCGACATCATTGATTTTTGTGCACTTGGGGCATATGAATGCAGTAAAAGAATGTTCTGCGTTTTGACCATGTTGCTTAACAAGAGTAACCAGTAAAAAAGGAGTCATTATCATGCCACATATAGATAAGTACTGGGCTTCAATAGTCATCCGTTTTATTCTATTGCTTCATCCTAGGTTCAAATCATTAGCTTGCTTTTGGCACAACACAATGTAATTGATGCAGGCGTGAACCCAATAAGGTGGCTTAATTGTTTATGATAAACTTTCTTCTCTTGTATCCTGTAGAGTCCTTCAGTTAGACGTCCCTACAGATTCTGAGGCCTCTCCTAGGAGAAATGTACCAGGGAGTGTAAGCAGCCCTCTCGTGAATGGTGACAAGAGTGTATTTCGGGATCAGAATGCAGGGTTTACTGCACTTGCAAGTCCTGTCAGGAGAGAAATCGGAAACAGGCATGTATGCAACCCTTGGATTTTGTGATTTCGTCATTTTTGCCTCAAAATATCGTAGTTTATCTCACCACACACTTTTAACCCCGAAAAAGAACACAACAACTCTGTAAACTTGATCTTAGCTGAATGAAAACCTTGATTCTTGTTGTTAACTCTGAGAAAATTCACAATAACTCTGTAAACCTGGCATTTTTCAAAAATGCCTCAGCATGAACTATGCTGCAAATTAACACAATCTGTCATGGTTCTGGATCATATTGACGTTTACATTTATACATTATCCAGATCTATTACAAGGTCCTTCTGTGTTGATGACAATGACTTGGAAGACGGCAAGACCGCAAAAGACAGAGATACGCCTTCACACTTCCTCAGGCTCCCGAAGATACAGAATCAGGCTCTTCTATCTGGTCTAGCTTACTGCATAGCATCCTGCAGCATGATTTTGGTTAATAAATTTGTTCTCTCTGCCTACGGTTTCAACGCTCCAATATTTTTGATGCTTTACCAGGTATATCACTATTGCTGGCTGTTGATTTTTATTTTGCATGCAATACATGTTTCGTCCTTGATAGCATCTTTTTGATGATCTGCCACTGCAGAACATTGTGTCAGTGACAATAGTGTCAACGCTATCCCTGTCCGGTGCTGTCCCAACTGAACAGTTGACTTGGAAGCTAATCAAAGTTTGGTTGCCTGTGAATATCATTTTTGTCGGAATGCTAATCACAAGCATGTTTAGGTATGTATCAGATCTTCAACGTCAATTTGGTCCACGCAATCTTTGATGTGGTGTATTTTAGGCTCGTTCATCTAATTTGTTATTGGAGTAAAATTACCTCTTGAATTTATGCTGTCATTTCTACTCTATGCAGTATGTACCAACGATGAATACTCTGTTTTCTCATATTTTTAAATTAGAAGTACAGAACACATGTGGTAATGCTGGTTTTGTGAATCAGTAGAGTTCAATATATTCTGGGTTAATTTGAAAATATGTTGATTATCCACAAATAATCACGTTGGCAGATCTAGTCTGTTCATGGTCATTTGTTGGCGCTTTTACTTTTGCAGTGATTAACTCGAATAACTTTATAGTTTTTGCTGAACTTAGATTCCATATGAGATGTGAATGAATCTCACTCAAAATGTGAAGTCTTCAGTAAAACCCATTTTCTCACTGCTGGGCGTTTCCTGTGCTTTTTCAGCTTGAAGTACATTAATGTTGCGATGTTGACCATATTGAAGAATGTTGCAAATGTCCTTACTGCATCTGGGGAAACCTACTTTTTTAAGAAGCAGCATGGTACACAAGTTTGGATTGCTCTCATATTGATGGTATGACATATTTCAGAAGTTAGAAATGTTTGACCTGAATTTTTTGCTTGAGTTTATGGTATCGAGCCATCAACACCTGAGTACTTAAATGTTGTGCAGATAATCTCAGCAGTTGCTGGAGGAATAACAGATCTGTCATTCCATGCAGTTGGTTATACCTGGCAGATCATAAACTGTTTTCTGACAGCATCTTACTCGGTACGGTTTTCTTAAATGCAAATCAATTATCGATTTTTCTCTCCAACCAAATATTTTAAATTGTAATTTCCACTCCCGTACATTTAAGTTACAGGGTTAATACCTTTTTTTTGAGATATCTCAAATTTACTTCAACAAATTTTATCGAACAAGATTACTTCAACCTGTCAACAAATCAGCTTGTCCTTTTTTTTTTTCCCATTTCAGCTTACATTGCGGCATGTAATGGACAGTGCTAAGCAAGCCACCAAGTCTGGGAATTTGAATGAGCTTTCAATGGTGTTACTGAATAATGTTCTTTCGCTGCCATTGGGAATTATCCTTGTACTTGCTTTTAACGAAGTGAAGTACCTTTTGGAGACGTAAGCTATTGATTTAACATCACCAATTTATCCCTGTATCATAAACCTAATGGATTATGTACTACATTTAAACTGCTTAGATCCATTTGTTTCACAGTAGGCAATTGTCATTTTAGTTTGCTCTGCCTTTCCTAGCCTTGTAAGTCATTTCCTGGTATTTCAAGTAGGGCCTGTAGTGGCCATCATGAATTTTCCATGAGGCTTTGTTGAAACGAAAATGATGTTCCATTACTGCATTAGATAGTCATTTGAAATTGATGTATAGGGCTATCTACTACTATTCATGTTATGGGCAGCCAGCTGGGTCTTATGGGCCGGTGGCGCACTGTAGCATTACTTCATTAAGCACTCTCATTTGAAATATGTATAATTTTACTCCCTGCCTTATATGTATTTGTGAATTGAACTTGCAGACCTCTCTTGAAGATGCCAAGCTTTTGGGTGGTTATCACGGCTAGTGGAGTTTTGGGGCTTGCAATTAGCTTTACTTCAATGTGGTTTCTTCATCAGACAAGCGCGACAACTTATAGGTACCAAACTTGTTTCAATTTCGAACTATAAATTCGAACATGGTTTACATATAAACTTTTCAAGCTTCGCTGAATGAGTTAACCAATCAATAAAGGATCACCATATTATTAGGCACTGAACTCAATTTTCTAAAATGCATGTCCTTTATGTTTTCTCTACCTCCCATGTGTTTCTGATGCGAATGTTGCTTCTAACACAGCCTCGTGGGCTCCCTGAATAAGATTCCTCTCTCTGTTGCTGGGATCGTTCTCTTCAACGTTCGTACAAGCATGGAGAATTCTTTGAGCATTTTGTTTGGTAGGTTACATTTAAAGGTATTACCAGTACCACCACTTCTTGCTCTTGCTATATACGACTAACAGTCTGAAACACTCCATCATGTAGGTTTATTGGCAGGAGTATTTTTCGCCAGGGCCAAACTGCGAGATAACTCACCTTAATTGTTCAGCCGGCTTTATATTTGTAGAAGCTTAGATGGCAATATTTTGGTGCTCCCTTGAATTTCTTCTCTGGGAAAATTGTGCAGACACGTGTTCATCCCAGTTGGCAAGGCAAGTAGTCGCTCAGTTTGCCTCGGGGCTCCAGTTTTATTCTACTTATTTCTTGTTCCAAGCTGACCTGGACGCCCGGTTGTTGCTCGTGGTGGTATAGGTTCCATTCTTGCATGTAAGATACAAAATGGATTCAACTGAAATCCCAGGGTTTGGGGAAGAAAACTCGTTAAAGTGGATGTAATGTAATCTGTATAATCACGGTGGTTCGAGAAAAAATGGATGTACATTTTCAAGTGCAGCATCGTCGCTTGTTGTATGTTCGATATGATTCCACCTGTGAACGTCGAGTTTTCTTGTCTTCTTCAGAAATGCCGAAACTCCAAATGTGAGGAAAACGGGGGCTTGTACCTGCCGAAAGATAAGATCTTGACCAAACGAAAACGGTCACAGAAAACTCTTCTGAGCCTAGTGGAAACGAAATGGAAAGTATCAGATAAGCAGAAATCGAAAGTGAATCAGATAAAGCTTTGTCCAAAAAAGAAGAGGAAATCACATGCAAAAAAAGAAAGAAAAATTTGCGGTGAGCGTGGATCGAACACGCGACCTTCAGATCTTCAGTCTGACGCTCTCCCAACTGAGCTATCCCCGCTTGTGTTATAGCTGCTGTTGCGTTTATTTCAGATACTAGTTATTAAAACACTGGCAGATACTTTAAAGGCACGTCTTACTGTAAACTTGTTCCAGCATAATCAGCTGTAGGGGGCGGGACTGGAGACCTATTAAGTACTAAATCATACTCCCTCGATTCATCTTAATTTGACGGAGGGAGTATGTAGGAAAATATTCAGAAACATTTCTCATGCATTGAGTGTTCATTTCCCCTGTAGAGACACAAAAGTTTACAAGATAACATGTTCAATATTACTATATGGTACCCCAAAATCCTATGCCCTATCCTTCTTGGAGCACAAGTATAAAAATCCCCATTTCTGGTATTCCTGTGTCAGTAAAAGAAGAAGAAGAAAAAACTCTTTGATTTCTGTACAGTTTGGTCAAGAAAAGCCACACCAAGATGAAGATACGTTCTTCTGGAAACCTTCGCAAGGTGCAGGAAAAACTTCATGTGCCTCTCCATACACAGACTCGCAATGCCATCCATCGTGCCTCCTTATGCCTCTTAAGCTAACATTTCTGAAACAAATCCCTTCATAAACTGCACCATGCACTGCCTCAAGCATCGGTGCACGCTGCAGGTCTACACCGACAACATCACTGATAAGCACATTGCTGATTCTGGGCAGTGCGCTACGGTCATACTTGTCATTCGAATGGTCATCTGCACCCCGACTGAATCTTATTGGTACCTTGACCTTCTCCATCGTCACATTCACTATGGTAATATTGGTTATGTATCCACCGCGCCCTACATCGGTCTTGAGCCTCACTGCCGATGCAGAATTCCATACATGGAGGTCACGAACTAGCACATTTGATATGCCACCGGACATCTCGCTTCCAAAACCTACACCAGAACATGTTGGAGTTGTGCCTGAAACCCTCTGGATGACAATGTTTGAACTGGGTTTGCCGACAGAAATCCCATACTGATCCCAACCACTCTTGACAGCAACTAGATCGTCACCACTTTCAATATAGCAGTCTTCGACACAAACTTCCGAGCTTGAGTCTGCAATTGTTCATCAAGAGAGCTGTCAATAATGGGTTTATTCTTTGCAAAGCTAATTTGGCACTTCCTTTGAAGAGTACAAATATTTAAACTATAGTCCTATAAAATACCAAATGTGCAGGAAACCATGATGACGCAGGTGCATTTGACATGATGATGGAAAGTGATAGTAGGACATTGATGAAAAAAGAAGAAAAACCAGCACCAACCTGGATCAATGCCGTCAGTGTTCGGAGCATTCCAAGGAGCCAGTATGGTTAGATCCTTCATTACCACGTTGCTGATAAATAAATATAAAAAGTGTCTTGCTCAATGTCAGGTTTGACGGGCGTGAGGCAAGAAGTGGAACTTGGTACAACTATAACGAAGATGAGGAAGAATTTCCTGTCACGGAAAGGCATGGTAAACTGACCTGCAGTAGACCGGATGCACTGTCCAGAATGGGGAGTTACGCAGTGTGATATTGGATAATAAGATGTTGGTTGAGTTCACAAGCTCAATGAGATGGCCTCTTGTGTGATTCAAAGTTCGATTCCACCAGAGCTCCCACCACATCTTTCCTTGGCCATCTATGGTCCCATTATTACCTAATATGTGAAAGGCCGTTTGCAGGTTAAAGATCAATTCTAATTCTTTAGTAAAATGATGCAAATTTCTTAATTCTATTACCGGTTTGTGTTTCAGTTGCAACTTTTGTCATGCAATTTTTTGTTTATTTATGAAAGTTGAATGTAGAAATAGTAAGTTATCATACCAGTAATAACGACATCATTTAATCCCTCTCCGTGAATGAGGCTAATATGGCGTGGTCCTAATCTCTCCCTTCCACGCCCATAAGATGGCAATGGGGCAATGAGAGGCCACTCTTCAGGATCCTGCACATGAGAGTCCAAGGCGCCAGTCAATACCATGCAGTTTTATACTAATCAGCATACACCACTATGAAGAGCTGGAGCTTCTTCTACTTAATGCCAAATGATAAATATTCAATTGAGAACTAGCATTCGGGCCCCTTGGACTGTTCCCCATGTTATCATGTTGGTCATCATGATGGCTTGATTCTACACTATATTACAAACCACAATTCTACTTCCTCAGTGAATGCTGAATCTAAAGCTTCAAAGTATCAGTTCACTCATATGAATATATAGAATATATCATCGAGCTTAAATAAAATGAAAGTTGGGACAGATCAATCTTCAGTCTGCAGTTACCAGTAGTGAATTTCTCTACATAAAACAGATTTTCGAACACTGTGAATTGCAAAATATTACTCCTCAAATATCAAGGCGACTGCACTGTCGGTGCATGTGGCAAACATGCAAAGGTGCAGTGCCTAAATAGAACTCAGCAATTATGTTCTCATTCTATCTACATCTTCTTCTCCTTTCGAAAAGTAAAAGTAGCAGGAGAACTGCTACGTCCTTTATTCTTAATTATGGTTTCTTTGCAACTAATTTCTCCCACATGAATGCTGTGCTATTGTACTAGGTTATTCAGGCAAATTAATCTGCCCTAAACACGTATAGTATCAGATGGGCCGAAAACGGGGATTGGTTCCTAGTTCCTACACAAAGCTCCAAACCACAGATTTATGTGACCTTCATTGGCTTTAGCACAAACAGATAGGACGGCAGTAGAAGCAAAGTAAAGTACAAGGAGCATCAAATGGGGCCGATCCATGACCAGTGGGGACAAAGCAAAGGCGCAGTGGCTTAGAATAACGTCTCATGTGGGGGCAGAGGTCACAAGAAACCAGAGCAGCAGACCGTCCAAGCATGTGACTCCAACCCATATTCTCCTCTGTTTCTCCTTCTTTATTGTTCCCACGGGTGATACGGCACAAGAGTCAAGATGATGATGCGCGCAGTCCAACAAGAACAAGATCCGAGATCCTGATGCACGCATTGAGACTTTAAGAGTGAAAACTAGGTCGTTCTCAGGTTTTAAGATATCGAGCACCAAATTTCGAAATTTTCTGCATCACCAATGTCACTATCCAATATCCGTAGTAACTGAGCATTGGCACGTCTTTCTTGGATGCAAGTTTTAAGCTAAAATGCTAAAAAAAAAGAATCTTTTTTACAACGACGACGTTGCAGTGCATTTTTCTTGTAAAAGATGATGAATTGAATTACACAGGAAGGAATGAAACACAAGAAAAAGAAGAGGGAAAAGGATTAGAGAGATGGCAGACCTGTGAGCCAAGGATGACCGCGCCATCGTGCAGGAAGAGAGTGAAGCGGCTGGTGAGGTTGAAGCTGCCAGTGAGCCACCTCCCCGGCGGCACTTCCAGCCTCGCCCCGCCGGCTCCGCCGGCCGCCCTGGCCCTCTCCTCCAACGCCGCCACCGCGCGCCGGAACGCCGCCGTATTGGACGTGACGCCATCGCCGACGGCGCCGAACTCCTCCACCGAAGCCGAAACCGCGCGCGCCGAGGCCCCCGCGCCGCCGTAGAAGCCGGCGCAGCTGTCCCTGTCGCCGGGCTCGGCGTCGCGGCCGGGATGAGGGGCGATCAGGGCGGCGAGCGGCGCGGCGGCGGGGAGGCACGTGAGGGCGAGGTACGTGGTGGCGAGGACGGCGAGGAAGACGAGGAGCGGTGCCGGCCGCGGGCAGGGGGGCGGCGGGAAGGGGTCGTGGCCATGGGCGGTCGCGTGAGCCATCAAGGAACAGTCGCGACGCGCATCGCTTCGCTCTGCTTTTGGAGCCAACCGCGATCGTGGGAAGGAGGAACACCACGAGAGGGAGTCGAGGGACACGGCGAAAGAATTCTTTGTTTTTTCTTTTCCGTTCCTTTTTCCCGACAAGTAATACTTTTCGCTTGATTGTGATTTTTTTTTTTGCGAAAGATTCATGCAATCTGCTTTTATATATGTTTCTGTCGATCGATAACTAAAATCCTTAATTTTATGCATGAAAGCAAGGAATATTACAAAATGGTTTTTGCGGTTGCTTAGCTACTCCTATATATATACAAGAAGTTTAAAATGTAGTACCAAGCATGTATGTATGGGGGGAAAATTAGCAAAGGGAAATATAGCAAAAATAAGTGAATGCTAGTTGACAGTGATGATGCTGGTCGCTGGATAGCTATATGGGGTTCTGGCCTTCCCAATGTGGCTGCGGCATATCCTACACGCAATCTTCATCGGAGGAGGCACCATCGAGAGTCATAGTTTTTCTTTAAAACATGACTTGCATTATTTCGTTAAAAAGAAGTAGAGTTTTACAATGAATCGCTGCTTTAGAAGACAATGACCTCTCGATACATCGAGAAAGAGGACAATATATGAAGCACACATACAAACCGACACAAACCTATCACGTATCACTCTAATGTCACAACCAAAAGAATTCATGGAGCAACCAAAAGCTCCTGAATGAGGAAGAGCTGTCCCGACGTGAAAATGACGATCACCACCACTCGAACCTTCAACCACCTAGACATACTTGGAGGCTTTCCAAGACAACACTTCAAGGAGAACACGACGACTGAAACAGCCGCCGCCGCCCATTCGGAGATTTGGAATTAGATTTTCACCCGGAGGACCTCTCTCGGTAGCCAAGAAGCATCACGAACAACGGCTCTGACGAGAATGGCGGTAGAAATGATCAATTCTTTTTTTTTTCGAGATTGGAACTGTACATTAAAAAAAAGGATCTTATGAATTGATATGAATCTACCTATTTTGACCCTACTAATTAGAAGGATTCCTAATTATACGGTTAGGAGGAGAAATGTTTGCATCCATACAGCAGCAACGTATTGTGGCTTCTTTCCCCTGCCAAAGGACTCATAGGGTACGTAAACATGCATGGGTTTTCATACAACCTCAAACACAATCCAAACTGCCAATATTAGACTGCAGAAAACTATCACAATATAGTAGAAATTATTTTGTCTTGAGATTTATTCCGTCAGTGGGAGTTTCATTTTCATTGAATAGGGTGTCATGTCAATATTTTTTTATCATGTGGCAAAACATTAAATAGGAGAGAGATGAAAGGGATTTCATCTATATGAACTGCATGTTCATAGTTTTCAAGATAACTTGTGTTTTGTATGTAGCCCTCGATAACAACACAAATATAACGAAGTGCCAGTGATAACTTCGTCAATCTTGAGGATTTTGTCGGCTCAGTCTTCAAAGATGCTCATAAGAGTAAAGGGGCTGTTCGGCAGGCTGCGCTGCAGCTGCGGCTGCTGAAGAAATAACTGCGAACACTATAGCGACTGCTGGGAACACTGTAGCAGCTGCTGAAGAAATAAATGAAACACTATAGCTGCTGCAAAGCAGCCAAGCGAACAGGCTGAAAGTTTGCATGCGTTGTGAATGTCTGAGCTATATTGTGTAATAAAAAAAGAAAAAGTTCGGGGAGAGAGTTCTCTCTTTTTTTTTTCCCCAGGTCATTAGCACAGAATGCGAGTTCTATTATATGTCCACAAATTGAGTGTATTGTAACTAGGTGTTGACTCTGTGCTTATGTTAGTTATTTACTATGGTTCCGTTCTAAAAGAAGGAGGGTTACTGACTATGGACATGATTGATGAAATAGATTTTCTTTATCTAAAAGAATGGAAAATTTTCATCCCAGAGGAAGATGTTCTCTGCTGTCATCTTTCTAGTAGGCTTAATTAAATTTTTTTTGAGCCAAAGTGGGCTTAATTAATTAAAAAAAGTTTCCCTGACATAAAACGAGGGGCCTGTTTTTGTCGCTCTCTTGGTTTAGCTAAGGAGGCCTTGAGGTAGCAAGTGGACCGAAACAACACCAAGGCCCACTTGTTGAGTGCTTTTAGTTATACTCTCTTTGTCTTACAGAGTGCTTGCAACTTGAGGATGTACTCAACTATATATTAATATAATTCTTCTTTTGTCTAAAAAAAAAAACACCGAGGCCCACTTCCGCTTTGCTGAGAAACGCACTCGGGCTGAAGCGCTCTCTGTCTTCCGGCCATTGTCAGAAATCCCGAATTCAGTTCGAACAAGGAACATTATTTCCAAAAATAAAACAGTTCAAACAAGGAAAGAAATAGCTGCATCCAATTGAGTTGTGTTGATTGAATTCAATTCATGAACCCACTTGACTTGAGCGAGCTCCGATTGGCTGGGTTTAGGCGTTAGGCCAGCAGATTCGAATTAAGAGACCCGATATATATATAGTTCCCGCTCGCCCCACCTCCTTCCTCCTCCCACCATTGCCGATCGGTTGCTCTTCCTCCTCCCAAGAAGCAAGAACTCGCTCCGCCAACAACTTGCTCTGGCAAGAACTCGCTCCGTCAATAGATCGTACCGGCTTTGATCAGGCCCCAGCGTCGTTCTTGGGATCGGTGCCCATGGAGGGCCACGGCCACCCAGTTACCTCTGACCCTGAGCTGGAGGTAAATTACAACACCCAATCCAATACACGCGCTGATCGACTTGTAATGCTTCGAAATTTGATCGTGCTTGATAGCCCAATATACGTAGAAAGATTGCTTTTTTCCCCGTTTTGTTGGTACTGAACTGAAGGGCCCCTGTCTTGGTGTTAGCTAGTCTCTCGATCTGTGTCTTGTTCGTAGTAGTACAATATATTAGTGTGCCGTTCAGTTTCTGGAGGATTTCGAACCTGCTATATACTAGTATTTGATACTAATCTGCATTAATTCGGTTTTAGCTGCTTGATTTCGTCAACTCAATAATTTCCCTCTAGCTAGCTAGTGTCGTGATTACAAATGAACTAGTATGGCTGTCCGAGTATTTGCGCGGCTAGACTTCTATACTATTTAAAATATTTTTATATTATTACATTAGTTTAACATAGTTTATTGTTAGTACTTATTTTATACTCTTAATTTATAAAAGAGTATAAATCAGATTGAAGAATTTCTCACGTCCTTCAATTTGAGTGTGAGATGAGTCATCATTTATTGTCTTATCTAACAATGTATTTTACTTTATTTTAGAAGTGAGGTTAGTTCAAACATAGCATGCTAAACAACTAACATATGTCATGGTTGCTACAAATAAATCTTTCAAAGGAAATGTGTCATACTAAAATAAGATAATATGCCATGCTAGTTAGAGTGTCACGATGCATTTTTATAGTGTGTTTAGAAATGGGGATGAAGTATTTATTGGATATTTATATTATTTCAACATTTAGTTTCATCATAGTGGTATGTTTGGTAAATTATAAATAAGAATTAGAGATATTTTTAGCTAATTTGTCTAATCCGAATTTAGTTATTTTGTACTTGTAATGGCATGGAGGGTAATTTAGAAATAGGTGTGAAGGGTATTTTTAGTTATTTTTTTTATTTCAAATTTAGCTTTTTTTATTTATAATAGCATGGTGGGTAATTTAAAACAGGTGCGATGGGTTTTTTTTTGGCTATTTTTTATTATTCCGAATTTAGCTATTTTATAAATATTTGTAGGGGGTTATCTGACTAATTGCTTCATAATGGTAGTGGTGAGTAATTTTCTCTTCTTATTTTCTCGGATTAACGTGGGAATTTTTAGCATTTTAGAGCGAACGTAGTAGCGTTTCCTTAATTTCCTGCTTAATTTGTTGTTCTAGTGAGTTTGCTGTTAAATTCCAATTTTGATGTCTTTCGGATGTACTGAGAGGCTCATTTGTTTCCTTCCTGTCTTTGTGTTGCAGCTTCACCAAGTGAGTGGCATCATTGCACGAGTTCGTTTACTGCTCCGTCTGCCCGCTGAGCAACGCGCGCCAAGAGACTCTCTCTGGTGGCTTCTGACCGAGGATGTTCCCATTCCTGGCAGTCAAAACAACGCCAGGGCAGAAAGATCGAGGCCCGACACCCTTCGCCTGCTCAGGCATGTGGGCGATGCACAGGAAGGAGCGGTTGCAGGGTTGTTCGATGCATCTCGACAGCTTCACCGGTGGTTTTGCGGACATTATCTTGCGGGCGCAAGATGTGTTTCGCGGATCTCCTGGAGGACAGAATAGTGCCTCCAGTGGCCTCCTCACCAGAGCAAGGTGCGACAGGTTCATGGAGCAGGTTACACAGATGTGGTCGCACTTACGGAATAGTACAAGATACAGCGCCTAGGCGATCTCACGTTTGGAAGCAGGAACATCTCAGCCATGTTTCACAGTATATTGTCTTTTTTTCTCTCTCCTGGGCCACCTATTCAGAGAGGTAAAGCATATATACATATATTCAGAGATTTTATTAAATAATTAGTTCTATCAAGTATAGGGCCCTTGATTTCTGTTTGGTTTGTTGTTATGCTTAATTTGGTAGTCATAGATTTATTTATCTTGCATTATTTTATTTCATACAGCTTTCACAATAATCCGTTTTGGAGGAACACTTGAGCGGTGCGGGAAGATTGGCAGAGGGGAAGTTTGATCCTGTTATTCGAAGGCAAAAGCAGGTTTAGGACTTGTGCAGATTTTAAGCAGATGGTTTAAGAACAGTCCCACCTGATTGGTGAACCCGGAGTCAGAGAAACTGCCATAGTTGAAGGGTTTATGCAGCTAATTGCTAGCAGGGATGTTCCTGAAACGCTTTGAAACAAAAAGGTTATCTCCATTGTTATGAGACTTGTTCATGCTGGTACAAAAATCTTGATAGTTTGAAGAAAGATAGAAGAGTCTTTTAAGAGAAGTCAAGCGTTCTGGCAATATAATATTCTTCCTTGACGAAGTGCACACCATTGTACGAGCAGGAGCTGCTATGGGCGGTGCTAATATTCTCAAGCCTGCACTTGCAAGAGGTGAAATACAGGTCAGCATGCCATGTTGGTTGGAGCAGTGTGCTACACTTTTTGTAAAACCTACAATCAGGTGATTGATAATAGATATGTGAGTTATTTATTTCCAATTTGTTCTGCTGATATATGCTCTTGCATCCACGCTTTCAGTGCATTGGAACCACAATGACTGATGAAAGAAGAAGCATATTGAGAAAGACCCAGCACTGGAACGGCGTTTTGGACCTGTAAATATCCGAGAGCCGACAGCTGATGAAACCATAGGAATTCTGAAAACTTCTAGAGCGATTTGAAAAACATCACAAAGTGCAGTATTCCGATGATGCATTGACTGCAGCTACCGAGCTCTTGCATAAGTACACCAGGTTTATTGATTTCCCAACACACCGAAGCAAGCTTGTATTTGTATGGGATCACCTTAATAAGTGGGCAGCTGTCTTATTTGTAAGTGACAGTTTCCCCCCTGACAGTCATTGATTGCTTAAGCAGGTTCCCTTGTCAATCTACGACATGCCCAGGTACAAACGCTCGCAAATGTACCATCATCAACTTATTTCAATCTACGACATTGACAACTGGGCAGGCGCAAATGGCGCCGTCAAAGCGAAGGCCGATCCACGCGTCGAGCTGGCTGTCGAAATGGCCTTGGTGGTGAAACGGCAAAGGCCAGTCCCCAACGCACGTCCACGCGGAATCCTTGATGTCGAAGGAGAAGGTATGCTGATGTTCCGCGGTTGTCATGAAGATGGTGCGTCCGTCCGGGTGCAGGGCGTAGGCGGCGACGCGGCTGGTGGTGAAGGGCGGCGGCGGCAGCGTCTTCCATGACCATCCCTCCGTTGGTTTGTGCAATGGGTCCGGGGCAGTCGGCCCCCACGACATTGCAAAGAAGCGGTGCTTCTTCTCCAGCGGGTGGCAGGACAGTGCGTAGAGCAGGTTGCCGGCAGGGATGTAGGTGCTGGAGTAGCACGATGCCATTTCCGCGGGAGGATGAGGTCCGACTGACAGCCGGGCCATGTCGGTGTCGTACACCAGGGCGGAGCGCTGGTTCGTGGTGAAGGCGAAGATCTTGCTGGTGCCGGCCAGGGCGGAGAAGGACATGTCGCCGCCTGCCGGTGACTCTAACTGCAGCACCGGAGGATCGCTTAGCCTGATCATTGGGAGCTGGTCATCGTCGTCGCTTAGCCTGATCTTGTGGATACTGAAATCCTTGTGCAAGTCATCCAACGCCACATAGAGGTGCTTCCGGCGCCGCCTCCTCTTGTCTCGTCGGTGGCTTTCATCTTCATCATCCAGCCTCTGCAGGCGCCGTTTATTAGACATGATCGAATCCCTCTTTCCCGCAGCGCAACGACAACAATAACACGAGGGGGCCCTCTCTCTTCTTCCGCATGTGTTGACGGATCAATCAATCTGCCATCGATGATCGGCCTTGTGAATTTATACAACTGCTGGTTTGTGTAAATCGGAGTAGGAGTACGTAGGAACTCAATAAAAAAAAGAAGAAGAAGAGAGGTTTGTGTACCTGCCGCAAAGGTCCGAAACCGATTTATAACCACGCCACCGCCAGATCCGAACAGCTAGCTCAGCGGTGTGGGCTGGATCATGCATATAATAGATAGAAGAAGAAAGAAAGGAAGAAAGGCCCGTCGTAACCCATTGCGTGCGCTGTAATCCAACGGACCGACTGCCGTTGACTTGGCGGCCCACATTGTCCGTCCATTTCTAGCTCTTGGGCCGTGAAAAAAAAAAGACAATCCAAAGTTTTTTTTCTTCTCCTCACAAAAAAAAAAAAACAAAGAGCTTTTCTAGATTTTTCACGCTCCAAATAAAGAAACATCGCAGCAGGAAGCAGAGGACGGTCAACGAAATACGTTGCGGTCAAGAGACGGCGGCGTAGAGAAGACGTTTCCGGACGGACGTCGATTGGTTGAAGATCATTCATCCGTGGTGGTGCGGGAAAAAAGGCGCGCCTCATGGAATGGAAGGAATACCAGGAAGTAGCACTCTCCAGATGCTCCAGGTTTTTTCATTTTTTCTTTCTTGAAATGGAATATGATCCGATAAATCAATCCAGCACGCGCCTGCAAGCTCATGGAAGAAAGAAGCATCAAAGGCCATATAGGAGCTAGTACAAGTCGACGTGTGTAGTATAGTAGTAGTACCTTTCTTGCTTCCCCCAGTCGATCTCTTAGCTAAGAAGGAAGATTCCAAATCCAAATTCGGGTTGAATTTGGCTGCCCAAATAAATTCAATTCAAGGGATTGCTTAGCGCTGCAGACAAGAGTCTGTCTGGTTCTTGTGTCCCGTGGTGTGTCCCCGTCCGTCAACGCGCATCCGCCGGCCGGACTTGACCCAATGAACCCAACCATTCCTTCCTTCTTCTTCCTTCTTTCTCCAGCATCATCCATCTGTTGCGCCGACGACCCCGACCAAACCAATTGCATTTCAATTGGGATCCCAATTCCCCACCACCTACCTTCCAGGAGGAGATCCGAGCCATGGATTGCGAGCCCGACGAGCTGCAGTTCCTGGGCGTCGCCGGCGTCTACCGCGCCTCCGCCGACGTCCTCCGCGGCCCGCACCGCCCGCTCTTCGCCCGCATCGCCGCCGCCTTCGTCCTCCCGCTCTCCGCGCTCTTCCTCCTCCACATCGCCATCTCCCACGCCCTCTTCACCACCATCGACTCCGACGACACCGCCCTCGACGCCTCCACCCCGGGCTCCGCCGCGCACAGCCGCCTCCTCGACCGCCTCGCCTCCGACTGGGCGGCCCTCCTCCTCTTCAAGGCCGCCTACCTCCTAGCGCTCCTCCTCCTCTCCCTCCTCTCCACCGCCGCCGCCGTCTTCTCCGTCGCCTCCGTCTACTCAGCCAAGCACGATGCGCTCACCTTCCCCAGGGTGCTCTCCGTCGTGCCCCGCGTCTGGCGGAGGCTCGCCGCCACCTTCCTCGCCGCCTTCGCGCTCCTCTTCGCCTACCACGTCGCCTTCATCCTCCTCTTCCTCGCGCTCCTCGTCGCCGCCGACAACGGCTCGGGGCTCGCCGCGCTCCTCGCCTTCCTCCTCCTCATCGCCTACCTCGTCGGCCTCGTCTACGTCAGCGTCGTGTGGCACCTCGCCAGCGTCGTCTCCGTGCTCGAGGACTACAAGGGATTCGCCGCCATGCGCAAGAGCAAGGACCTCATCCGCGGCAAGCTCCCCACCGCCGCCGCCATATTCTTCACCCTCAACGTCGTCTTCGCCGTCGTCGAGGTCGCCTTCCGCGCCTGGGTCGTCCGCGGCTCCGCCCACGGCATCGGCGGCGGGGCCAGGTTCCTCCTGGGACTCCTCATGCTCGCGGCGCTCTGCGCGGTCGTCATGCTCGCGCTCGTCACGCAGACCGTCGTCTACCTCGTATGCAAGAGCTACCACCACGAGAGCATCGACAAGGCAAACATCTCCGACCACCTCGAGGTCTACCTCGGCGACTACGTCCCCCTCAAGGCATCCGACGTCCAGATGGAGCAATTCCAGGTCTGATCTCACAGAATTCCACATCTGCTCTGTTTCCGTTGGGGATCTTGCCCCTTCTCTGTTTCGAGAATCACCTGTTGTAATCTGTAACTTTACACTCCAAAAACATAGAATTGAAAATTGGTAGTATTGGTTCAGGAGTCAGGAGGACAATAATCAAGCCATGAGCTGTGTGTACCTGATGCTACTGCAGGTGGTTGTATTCTGATGCTTGTAACTGAACATATAGTATGAAAGTAGGTTAATTCATAAGTTTATATGACCAAGATGATGCAGTATGCTCTCAATTTCTGAACTTATCACTTTCGGCATTTGGATGTTGTATCATGGTTGAGCATTGGAAAAAAATTTATGAGCGTGGGCTGGTTGTGATTCTGCTCTAGTCTTCTAATAACCATGTTCTGCTCTGAAGGCCTGAATCGGGTATGTGATCTATCATTGTGTACAGTTCAGTCTATCATTGTGGATTGTTTAAGTACTGCCTATCATTATGGACAGTTCAGTTGATCATTGTAGACAGCTCAGTACACCCAGGGTGCCTGTATTTCAGAATGAATTCAATAGTTGATGCCGCAACTATGCTCCGACCTACAACCTGTACTAACGATGAGTTTGGATAAGGAGTATTGCTCTTGGGAATTCAATGCTTTGAACCTGTGCAGGAAATTAGTCATCTGTTTCTTAGCGATGCAAATATGATCGCACTCAACTTACTGTAACCAATTCGCCCATACTACAGGATGAATGAACATAAATATACTCAATTTGTTCGTCAGTTCCTTGGCAGTACAAAGATAAATATACTCAATTTATTAACTTCATTAGCAGTTTAATGTTGCATTATAAGTAGCCTTGTTCATTTGCAATTTATGAACTGATATGAACTTCGGCAACCTTATGTCCTACTCTGTATGCCGGAACCAACAGGGCTGTTGATTATAGTGTGGATATTCCAGTAATTCACTATTCTCCAGTGTGTTATTATGATCAAGTATTGGAGTGGTAATGATTCTGCCCTCGTAACCTAATCATCCTGTCCTGCTCTGAATGCCTGAATAGGTGACGCTCTTGATTATTGTGAATAGTTCAGTCACTATACTCCAGTGTGTTCTGTGTTTCAGAATGAATTGAGTGGTTGATTCTGCAGCTATCTTTGCTCTAACAATTTACTGACGGTGAGTGTGGATCGGGAGAACTGCTCATGGAATTTTGTTTGATCTTGTTGAGATCAGTGGGTGGGAGGGAAGACTAGCACCTATGTTTTACATCCTGCTGACCATATATAGCACTCAAAAAATTTGGTAATTTGGGATGGATGATGGTATTATTTGCTTGGGGCAATAATCCTGGCTTGTCTATTTGTAAGGTTTGCTGTAGATTCTATCTCTGGATTTTCACTATCCCCCAACGTGTTCAGTGTACCATATCTACATTCAAGATCCTGCAACTAACCTTTGCTCGCAGAAAGGTCGTTGCTGTGCTCGTCCAGACTCTGTGATTTCATAATGAATTGAATGGTTCATGTAACAACCATCCTTGGTCCACCAATTACTGCTTTTTACCAATTGTGCTTGGATAAGGAGAACTGCTGTTGGAACTGGAGCTTTTACGATTTTGTTAGTCTCAATGTTAAAATTGAGGGGGAATATTAAGAAAGAGAGGTATGTTATCTGTTCCTTGTCAGTAGAATGATGATGGTTAACACTAGTATATCTGTTCTCTATCAGTAGAAAGATTATGCTCTGGATTTTGCATTATAGGAAGGCATTAAGTTTCTGCTTTTACTACCTCTCATTGATAGTTAGAGTAGCCAATTTACATCGGAGAAACATAAAGAAAATGGAGGATTTCATTATCTATCCAACGAAGCATTAACCAAGGATCTGTACTGTTATCATTTACTGTTATATTACCCTATGCCATTGCCATGAATGGGTTCCATACACACAAGGTTACTTCTGAGATGCTGAAAGTCTGGTACAAGTAATCAACTGCTTAGTTTCCTGTACATACGAAAATGAGGAACAGCCTGTTGTTCTTTATCTTCATGATGCTTGAGCACAACGTTGCCCGCGGAATCAACGTCGACAGTCATTGAATCTCCTGCCTTGAGCAACCATTTAAAATTTTATACCTATAATTAATACTTAGCACCTTCTGGACAATTGCTCTCAAAATAAAAATAGGTTCCAGCATGAGTGGTGCAACATGTGACTATCATTTTCTTCATGAGTGCTAGATCATTAGGATGGATTTGCATCATCTCTTCATCATCTTCTTCGGCTTCCTCATCATCACTTGATTCTTGAGTCACCACCTTCTTCCCTTTCTTGTTGCTTGATCCCTCGGATGCAAAGGCCGGGTTACAAGAAGACCGAAAATCCTAGCTTGGTTCGCACGATCGCCGCGCATGAGAAGTAAAGCCTTAGGTGGGAAAATGACTATTACCTCCCCATATCACCCCAGCTTCACGACTTGTACGAGAAAACGAAAGTGCGAAATCGAATAGGGAAGAAAATGCTAGAGACCTAGCTAGTCGGAAACCAGGCCGAGATGAACGGAGACTATTGGAAACGGTGGAATCGCCCCCGTAAACCCTAGCCGCCAGGAGACCCAGGCAGAGGCGTTACGTGGCGTGACCCTCAATTCACTCTAAAAACACTATGAATTCATTTCATGACCACTCTTTTCCATATATATGTTATACTTCATCGAGAGACTGGGTTTTATATATATATATATAATGCTTTATCATGCACGATATTCAAAAAAATGTGAACATTTGCAAACAAAATATGGAATGCCCACATGTGGATCATTATACTATTTAGGAGTTGTTACATACTCTAAATATTTTGCATCTACTTAAAAATAGTCATAATCATTCCGGATGTACATATTATGTGTTAGAAAAGCATTTGAAATGTCTTTTCAATTACAATCCAATAACAAATCCAAGATTGACTTTACCGATATGATAGTATGGCTTATATTGTTCTTGCAAAAGAAAAAGTATGGCTTATACTATAAGTTCAGTTAATAATATCATAACAAAATATACCGAGATCTAGCCGCGCAAATGCGCGGGCAGCCTTCCTAGTTGGTTTATTAAAGGCTCAACTATTGCTAAACCTCTACCTATATATACTTGCCGAACATGTCTCTTGTCAAGGTCTCCAAAAAGCTGCCTGCTTTTCCTTCCCTGTCCTGGCATCATAAGCCGGTACACATGAGATAAACAAAGCGCAGGCGGATAAGCCAGCTCATTCTTGAATCGTACCCTGTGGCATATCCATCCCCATTTCTTAGGGTTTCGGGCTGCAGTGTACAGTTATAGACGAACAAATTAATTAAAATAATGATAATTATGATCCTGCTATTGTATGCATGTATAAGCATAAATAAATGCATGAATATATTATGACAAATTAAATCGAATGCATGAGGATGAGCCATTACCTACGTAGAAAACCCACGATGACAGCTGGGCGGTTCGGAAGTGTGTCTACAGCCTCCTGAAACACGCCTTTGACCAGCTCCATCGTAGACAAGATGTCTGTTTCATCAGGCATCTCGCTTTGACTTCCCTTCGGCCACACACCGATTTCCTTGAGACTGGCGAGGTGCTGGAGCCCATCTGGTATTTCCTTGTCCCCTTTATTTGGATCGATTCCTAAGGACAGTTTCCAGAGACTGGGCATAGCACCTGCCTCAAACATCACGTTCGAGTTAATGAAGAACTGCTCTAGAATCGCGAATCCCGTTGAGCTACATATGGTAATCTTTTCGGTGTAGGCGATCGGCATCTCCAACCAGAGTGAGATGAGTGAGGGTAGCTTCCCAATGATAACAACATCATCCTTCAACTTCAACCCAAATCTTTTTTTTTTGGATAAAAACTTCAACCCAAATCTCAAGATGCGGAGGTTGTTCAGAGCGCCCATCCACCTGGGAACTCTGGAAAAGATCCATCCAAGCATATCAAGCAGCTCAAGGTTGTGAAAAGAAGGGGAAAACGAGCCCAGGGCATCACCGTTGCAAGTTTTTTGAAATTTTGGCGACATATAAAGATGCTTGAGGTTGCCTAGTTTTTCGAGGGAAGCCCTCAGAGCGGGCAACCATATCGCCTCCGGCGTATCATTATCATCACCATCCGTGCATCTCAGCTTAGTTTCCCAGAACACCCTATGACAACTGACATCCAAGTGTATCAAATTCTTAAGCTCGCCTAGGGTCTTGGTATTTTCCGGCGAATTCTTGTATAGAGTATAGCAATCCAGTGTTCGCAGCTGTTTCAATTTACCAATCCCATCCGGCAACCTCGTACCCGACGGCAGGAATACATGGAACAAGCGCGGCAACTCAACCATATTCGATGGGATGGTACAAACTGATATTTTAGGCATCTCCAGCGTCTCCAATTGTTGCAGCCTCTGAATTTGACTAGGCAGCTCTATACGGAGCTCCGCTTCATCTTCAGACCATGAATCACATTCCACCTTTATATATCTCAGCTGCAGCAAGTTGATGATACCTCTAAGATCAATCCTCGCAATGCACTTAGTAAATTCAAGGAATAACACCCGAAGAAACCTGAAGTCTGACAATCGAGGCATCCACTTCGATGCTCCATAGATAGCAAGAGAACGAAGTTGAAACAGACAGACAGCAGTGGTCACAGAAGACACCATTATGTCTTCGTCAGTTGAACTCAAGTCGACAGAGAGTCGACGAACCTTTTCTTGCTCTTCTGGCAAGGTACTTGGATCACGTACCACAATGATAAAATTTTCTTTTGTACACCTCCTTACGATCATATCAAGCATCATATCATGTACTCTGCAGAATGTAACCTTAGAATCAAATTTATCATACACAGGCTGAATCATGCTTCTATTGACAAGCTCATTGAAATAGTTCTCTGCAACTTCCCACGCATGTTGCCCATGAGAGTTACTCACAAAACCTTCTGCCACCCACCGCCTAACCAGCTCATTCTTGCTGATCTCCCGATCCTCCGGATAAAATCCAAGATATAGAAAGCATGCCCTTAGATGTTGGGGGAGATTCTTGTAGCTCAGGTCTAGGATAGACATCATGTCTTGCAAGGTGGGATTTGTTGCAGATTGAGGTGCCAAAGAATTCTTTACGTACTCCCACTGCTCCTTTATTCTTGTGGGTTGGCAAGCTAAAATACCTGCTACCGTTATAATGGCAAGAGGCAAACCACCACATTTCTTCAAAATTTCACTTGAAACATTCACTAACCGAGTAGGGCAAGCATCTTGGGAGCCGAAAACTCTATTGAAGAATAATTTTCTTGAGTCCGGCTCGCTTAGGGGTTTCATAATATGAATGCACCCATGGTCACTGCAACATGCCCTCGCAACATCCTCAACACGTGAAGTCACTAGAACTCTGCTTCTTTGATTATTTTGCGGAAAAATACAGCTAATAATGTTCCACGCTCGGACATCCCATAAATCATCAATTACAATGAGATACCTATATAAATATTGTAGACAGAACATTGAATTAATTGCATATGAGTAGGCATTCTTATTTTCCAAAGAACAAATCGATAGGCCAATCACTGGTGATAAAAAATAGCTTTGAGTAATGTATAGTGTCCAAGTTAGTCAATATTAATAGAACCAATGAACCTGACAATTTCAAAATGCGTCACACCAATTCTCGGCCCACTTTCTGTATAGGAAATTAGGAAATTAATCTCTAAACCTTGCCATGTGCTGGGAAGGCAACTACGATGACGACGTGGCGGCGGCCCATAGGGCCCTTGGGGCGTCGTTAGGGGAGCCGGCGGTGGATCCTATACGTAGGATGGGCTATAATTAAGTTTGATATAATAATGTTTGAGATTCGTGCGAGACTATATCAACGCGTGAGATTCATGGCCTCTTTAGTAGGGTTGTGGTTGTGGTTTCTCTGAAAAAAAAAGGCTGTGCTGGCTGTGTCTGCGGCTATGCTTATGGCAAAACGGCTTTTTCTGTAGGTTCTTCATATTCTTAGGGACAAAAATAGAAATACGTGGGCGCCGTAGAGAAAAGAAGCCAGTGAAGCTACCATTTTGTGGCTTCATGCTTCACCTTATTTTTTGATATGGCTTCCTCCTTTTTTTTAAGGAGAAGTACCTGAGGAAGCACCCCTCTGGTTGGAAAACATGTGAAGCCGCTGAAGAAGCAATTGGAGAAGCCCTACCAAAGGGCCCTCAGGCGGGTGGAAAGAGAAGGAGCCTGAAGCTTGCATGTGGTAGGGGGAGAAAAAGAACCGCTCTCCATATTTCAAACACATTTTCTTCTAAACCTTAAGTTCATTTTCGAATATGTTTGAACCATCACGTTGTTTAAAATTAATACTACAAAATGAGATCCAATACGAATATTATTTTGAATTTTTTAAAATTTAAAATTTTTGTCAATATTTTCAGTGGATGGTGTCAACATTTTATTTGTACCACGTCAATAACTTTTTTTTGTTACCGAGATTTCATGCTGTAAACATGTTGAAATAGGTTTAAAGAAATGTTGACTCTTTTATTTCAGAATATTAACAGTTAAATTGGACTGGCTTGCTAAGATTTGATGAGCTATTGGGCCATTCTATCAAACGTTAAACGTCAGACACCTTGCGCATAGGACGCCCCGGGGCCGGCCAGCTGCGGCCCCGACGCCCCAAAAGTGACTAGGGTCAATCGAGTCAATATAAGGAATAAATAGGATAAACTTCTAAATTAGGTATATTAAGATAGAGGATAGATGTAAGACCCCAAATTTCAAAGTAAAACAAAAGGGAACAAAAATCACTCCAAATTTAAATTTTTCTCTAAACCTCATCTTGCCACGAAATTTTGAAAACAAAATTCACTAAAGTAATTCAAACCTTCTAAAAATACAGAATTTCAAGTAATAAAATCACACGCTCACCTATTTGCATCCATTTAATGTCCACTAAAAATTGAGCTTTTAAATATTCCGACAAATCTAATTAAAGTAGATTAAGTTCCATGTCAAATTCAAAATTTGATTTTTAACCTTGCATAAACTTCACAATATGCATCTTTGGTTTACTTTTTTTATTTCATGTGTTTTTGTTCAATTTTGCTCCCGGTCAAATTTGAATTCAGTATTCAAATTTGAAGCTCCTCGAAAGTCCCATAAAAGAATAAACTAATTTCTTTTTCCCTAAACTTCTTCGTGATTTCATCCACTGTTGCCAGCTGGACTAGAAACCTCCCTGATGCCCGTTGGGCCTCCCTCCTTTCTTTCTCAGCCGGCCCAGCCTCACTCCTTCCCTCCTCTCTTTTCTGAAAATCCACCAGTGGGTCGCACCCCTCTCCTCTGGCGGGCGGCGGGGCGGCGGCGCGCGGCTGTAGGGCGCTCGGGGTGCGGCGGAGGAAAAAGGTAAGCGCGGCGGTGAGGAGGCGGAGAAAGAGAAGAGTGGGAAAAAAAAAAGAAAATGATGTGGCATCCGACATGTGGGCCCATTGTGCCATGTAAGACAATACTACTCTGAAAACTACCGAGAGAGGTAAACTGAAGTGAGAGAAGGAGTTGAAGTAGTCGGGCTATCCAGTTTTGTAGTTGAGGGTGAAGATTACCGCTACCCCTAATAGTTAAGGGAGGCATTTTTTTTTTGAGACTCTAGTTGAGGGAGGCAAATGGACCGTTCTCTTTCTTTTTCCTCTACCTTTCTCCAGGCCAAAGCCCAACTGTAGTCCAAGACCCCAGCCCAGATGACCCTCCTCCTCTTCTTCCTCCTCCCGACCAGCGGGCAATAACCGCTGCCGCCGCCATCGGACCACCGGGGTCGTGCCGCCGTACGCGTGTTGCACCGCTATTGCTCCTCCTCTCCGACCATATCACACAGGTCCCACGCACCGCGCCGTCCAGCCATTCGTCGAGCTGCCGTACCACGCGTGTCCGTGCCGCGCGCTGCTTCTCCCTCTTTGCCATTACTCCGGTGAGCTCCATACACCCCGAAGCCTCCTCCTCTCCCCTACCTATAAAACGGCAGAGCTCCTCCTCACCTTCTGATCCATCCGCAAACACAAGCCATCCCCTCTTCTTTTCCCCAAAAGTGAGCCTCCACAACCTTCTCTCTCCTCTCTCCGACGAGCTCGCCGGCACCCTTTCTCGCCATCGCAGAAGCGCGCCCCCTCCTCCCTTCCTCTTTGTAGAGCGTCCACGAACCGTGCACCACCACGACGTGTCTTTGGGTCGTGTAGCCTCTCCTTCAAAGCATAGATCGGCGTTGATATCGACTCGCCGTCGCCTCCTCTTCGTCGCCGGCCTCCCTCCGCCATTCTCCTCCTCATCCGAGCCCATGCTGAGCTTCGCCTCGCTCCTCTCTCTCTTCTACGCCTCTCCTTTACCCCCTTTCCGCGCATGAACTCCGACACCGAGCTCCACCGCCCACCGCCTCGTGATTTCATCGCCGGCAGCCTTCCAGCGCACCTGGCCAAGCCGAGCCCTGCCTCGCCTTCGCGGTGCCCGCGTGCACCCATTCACACCCGCGAAGGTTGTCCTTTCATTGGTACGGTGTTCTATCAGTTCTTACTGGAGTTAATTGGATCTTATTTAGCTTTTTCAGTCTTTATTTCTTTTGTGATAAATTGTTTATATGTAATGTTTCTATGCGCTAGCTTACGCGAGATTCGAGGAAGAGCCAGAAGAATTCAAAGAATACACAAAAGATCCAAGATCAAGCACGAGTCAGCGGATCCAAGCTTCCAAGAAGAAGACTATAGTGAAGGCAAGCCCTAACTCCCTTTAATCACGATTGATCAATGATTGCAAATAATCCTAATAAGAGCCCATTTTATAAATTATGCATGGTATTTAAATTCTTAGTATATCCTAATTACTTGTTTATTGCCATACATTGTTTTTGCCTACCCTGAATTCATTGTTAAACCTAGAAACCAACATCATTAATTCTTTAATGATTTGTTGGATTGATATGCTACTTAAGACTATCACACTGGGTACTTAATTTAATCTTGTTATACATACTTTTTGTGTTAAATGGCGTGAGTACTTGGTGGTGTGAGTGTGAATATGAATTGTGGGTGGGACCAGTGACAACTTGTGAAACTCCTAGTAAGGATGATACTTGGCGGGAGTAGGCGAGGTAGTCCCTAGTGGAGAGGGCCATCTTTGGGATGCGACTCCTTGTGAGGATAGCTATTGACAATGCCTGCTTCAATTGTATAAGGACCGGTTCCTGTGCCACCTGGCCTGTAGTACCTTTTCGTACAGCCATAAGTTTTGTGTGGGCAAGATTTGGAACCTCACCCTACTATAGTGTTCATCCGGTACCCCACTCGGAGGCGAGTTGTAACGGAAGCCAGGAGAAGACTCGCCGACAGTGGGACGCGGGTTTGGCATGTGGATACTTTTCAGGCTTTTGTGTTAGGGCTTGTTGAGTACTTTATGTACTCACGCAATTGCGATTGTTGGTTTAGGCAGGAGAAGGCTTCATAGAAGACAACGACGATTTGGTTTTCAGTTTTGCTCCTCAAGTCGGTTGGATGGACTTGGATGGTCGAAATCCTTGTCGTACCACCACTAAAGGTGCTGTATCAGGTACCATACTTATTTACTCATTCGAAGTATGCTTATGATTATCATATCTGTGTTCTTATGCGTATCAGCTACTGATCCAGAGACTGATACAAGATGCACAACATATTCCAGAAATAGGTTTGACAATAGATTATATCTTGTTGCAGTCTTTATAGAACAAGTCGAGTCCACCCTAAATAAAAGAGTATGTAACCATGTTTAATCAAGAAATAAAAGGAGTCTATCACCTCAATATCTCTGCCCTCCAGGTACCGTCGCCCCCTCACTCCCCCCTTGTCGTGCCTGCCCCGCCCTACCCTACCCTAGCTGCGCCGCCCCCTCCATCCCTAGCTACGCCACCGGGCTGCTGCCTCGGCTTCGCGCCACTGCTTCATTGCCTTAGTTGATCATCGTCCATAACATCTGGTATCCAGCTTCTTCATCGACCCTAGCGCCTTCTTCCAATGACTCCACCTGCAAAGACCAACGACAAAGTGCTAGATCTTAATTTATGTTTTTTGAAAGTTGTTGCAGGAGCACAAGGAGGAGATGAAAAACAACATCACGAAGGTGCTCGCCGACAACAAAAAAGATGATCGAGGGTGTCAATGCCGCAATCAAGGGCCTCACAATCAAAAGAGAGGAACCCGTCGCATCTGCAGTGGAATTGAAGGCCAAGGAGGAAGCCGACCGCCGCGAGGCGGGTATGAAGGCAACTAAGGAAGCCGTTGTGTCTACCTCGTTGAAAAGGGCACTCCCATTGACCAAGCTCGTCGACGGCCTTGCCAACATTGTCTACGATGACATCAAGCCCCCAAAACCGAAGCCATCTCATCCTTTGAGCTCGGCACCGGTTGCCCAGACAACTTCGCGCTTTGATAGCTTGAGGGTGCCTAGCTACCATAAGATGTCATTCTCGATGTACGATGGTAAAGAGATTATCTACCTTGGCTAAATAGATGTGGGCAATTATTGTTGGCCAGGCTAATCCCGAACGACGAGTGCGGGTGGTACACCTTGTTCCACATGAGTAAAGACTTGCAACATTGGTTCATGCGCCTCAGCAAGTGCAACACATCATCATGTGGCGGGACTTCGCTCGTTTGGTGAATGAGTGCTTCAGTACTCTGACTCGCGCCAACCCCCTCGGCGAGCTCACGACTCTCCATCGTACCGACACGATAGATGACTACACCGACAAGTTCCTCTCCTTGATCGCTTGTGTCGGCAATCTACAGGAGCCCCAACAGGTCAACTTGTACACCGCATGTCTCGAGGAGCCGCTCAAGATGGAGGTTGAGCCAAACAAACCGACAGACATGGAGTATGTCATGAGCTTGGCACGGCACGTGCGTACGAGCCTAGGTGCTTGTCATGGTAGAGGTGGAGCACCCACCCCCGCAGACGCCCAGAACTTCGATGACATTACTGTCAGACGCGGAAGCGATTCTCCAAGAACACAAACCCCAAATCACAAGATCACAGAAAAGAGAACGACACCGAGACACGATGTTTCTTAACGAGGTTCAGCGATGTGCCTACATCCTCGGGGCATGACTACGGGCGCTTCTCCCCATCATAACCGTAGTAATACCAGCATCCAGGAGTACATGGCTTGGCTGCCTCTAGGGCACGCCGCCCTAGCCACCGTCACCCCTTGCCTACTACATCTGTTGTCGTTGCGGTTGCAACGGTGGTGCCCTAATATTTATGGGCCCGGGAATACAAGTCCAACAGAAACTCTATCCCTAACACCTAAAACAACTCAAGTCCTAATTGCAACCGACTTTTGTACACATATTCGACACAAATATAACAAACTCCACCTTAACGAATATGCACGTCACCTTGAAGTTGTCCATGCTCGATCCTCCGTGTACGCAGACTTGAGTTGTCTCCTCCACTGCTCACCTCGAACAGCCCGGCGAGGCCATCTCGCCGTTAGGACTAAACATCGCAATACCTGCAGCTCCATCCTCCATGACTCCACCTTTTAGCTTATAGTGATGAATATCCGACCTCTCGCCTATCATCACAGTCTTGCCATTCTGCATCACCCTCAAGGTCTCTCTATCTGGCGCCGCTTGATACAACCAACCTTTCTCATGCAGAACCCCAAGCGAGATAAGATTCCTCTTCAGCTCCTGCACATGCCACACATCCTCGAGTAGCACCTCCTGACCATCATACATTGTAAGCTTGATATTGCCAACACCCATGATACGATGTCCTGTATCATCTTCCAAGTGAGCAAAACCAAAATCGCCCTCAACGTACGAAGAGAACCACTCCGTCCGAGATGTAGCATGATAATAACTCGCAGAATCCAGCAACCACGCTTCTCCACAAGACTTCTCACTCGATAGAACAAGAACATCACCATCGCTGTCCGAGTCATCCTTCCCGGAAACCACAATATTTGCCACGTCCTTCTTCTTCAGTTCCGGACAATCCCTCCTGACATGTCCCCACTCCTTGCACTTATAGCACTGCGGCCCCTTATTCTTCTTCTTCTCAGCCTCCCTTCCTCGATCACTCCTGACCACAAAAGCATCTCCAGCAGAAGTAGCATCACTAGAATTGTTCTTCCTCCTCTGATCCTGAGCAAGTAACTCCGTAGTGATATCAGCTACCTTAAGCTCGCTCTTGCCATACGTCAGTGTAGTGATCAAGTGCTCATGAGAACTAGGCAACGAACAAAGAAGAATAATCGCCTTGTCCTCATCATCAAGCTTCACATCTACCTTCACAAGGTCAGTCACAACTTGATTAAAGACATTGATATGCTCAGCAATATCTGACCCCTCCTGCATCTTCAGCCCATATAACTTTTGCTTCAAATACAGCTTCTGAGTCAACGTCTTGGACATGAATTGATCGCCCAACTTATCCCAAATCTTCTTCGGTGACGTCTCATCCATGACATGGTACAAGATTTGATCAGGAAGACACAGCCTGATTGTCGCCGCTGCTTGCTCCTGCATGTCCTCCCACTTCTCATCATCTACCTTGGCTGGCTTTGCATCCTTGAGTGCCTTCAGGATCCCTTGCTGCGCCAACAAGTCCTTCACTCTTGTTTGCCAAAGCCCAAAATTGCCAGTACCGTCAAACTTTGTCACCTTAAATTTGGACGACATCGACACCATCCGCCTGTTGCCACGGACCGCCAAATCATTGCACTTGCACGTACGCCGCTCGCCGAAGACCACGTACCTCCTGCACGCCCACGAGCACACAAGCACGTACATGAATACGCCGTCGCGTACTCCCGCGTTCCGCTGAACGCGCTGTCCTGTTGTACACCACCGTGCACAGCCCGCAGCTCACAAGCCCCGTCGACCGTCACGCCGCGTGCACACGACGAAGCCGACCCGCTTGATCGCCGCCCGCTGTTCGCCGTCAACTGCCGCAAGCCTCGCAGTTCACGAACAGCCAATTGCAGTCTGCAATCTCCGTGGACTCCTCTCATGTGTTTTATCTGGAGCTGAACCGACGACGCACCGAGTCCAAATCTACACGGACTCCACCCTGCCGCCCTTGTCTTTTCCGTGTCGCACACGAGGTCGTCCAGTGGCATTGCCATACGAACCGCGTCTCCCAGAATATTATATCCGATCACAAAAGGAACCCTTGTCTTTTCCGTGTCGCACACGAGGTCGTCCAGTGGCATTGCCATACGAACCGCGTCTCACAGAATATTATATCCGATCACAAAAGGAAACAATAGAATCCACCCTGCATGCACCGATTAGTTTCCTTAAACAAATACACATGCGGGTCCTACCTTGTCTCCCACGCAACCAACACGCATGCATGAACTCAGTTCCAAATTGAAACATGCACGCACGCGGCCTCCAATTCCAACTCCGGTTCGCATACGAATCCACTCCTGCGCCGCCTCACGGAACACGCGACTCAACCACATTGCTCCACAGAGGCACAGACTCCTGTTCTCGCACGCAACAGCCCCACGGCACCCGCGACCTGTGACCTAGGCACCTCGTGCCGCCGCCAGCTGCCTCGTCGAGTAAAGTCCCAGCTGACAACCATGTCATCGCATATAACTCTTAAAACAAGCTGCCTCCACAAACACGCCGAATCCACCACGACCTTCGTCGTCGCCGTTGCTGCTCCACCTTGAGCACACAACAGCCGCTCCGATCATAATCGACCACCCGTCAATATGATCGCGAGTCGAAGCCGCCGCCATTGCCCGCGACGTCTTCCGGCCGCACCGTCGAACTTGGCCATCATGTCTGATCGACCTCTCTCGAACAGCAGCCCATCGGACGGTTCGAGCCGCCATGCTCGAAGTGTCCAACTCCACCGATCGAGTCGTCGATCGCCGCCATGCTCCACCTTGCGCCATGTCCCTCCCCAGACATCTCGTGCAAGCTTTACGCGGTGTGGAACATCTCCATCATGCCTCCCGTGATCTTCTCCCGTGAATCTGGCTCTTGATACCACTTGTTAGATAATCAGACGCGGAAGCGATTCTCCAAGAACACAAACGCCAAATCACAAGATCACAGAAAAGAGAACGACACCGAGACACGATGTTTTTAAACGAGGTTCAGCGATGTGCCTACATCCTCGAGGCATGACTACGGGCGCTCCTCCCCATCATAACCGTAATAATACCAGCATCCAGGAGTACATCGCTTGGCTGCCTCTAGGGCACGCCGCCCTAGCCACCGTCACCCCTTGCCTACTACATCTGTTGTCGTTGCGGTTGCAACGGTGGTGCCCTAATATTTATGGGCCCGGGAATACAAGTCCAACAGAAACTCTATCCCTAACACCTAATACAACTCAAGTCCTAATTGCAACCGACTTTTGTACACATATTCGACACAAATATAACAATTACCCGCTGCGGTGGCATCCAAGGCACTGAATACGAACGCTATTGCTACTTCCTTGACTACACCAATGACTGGTCCTCTTCGTCATGCTAGCTCACGGTCTGAGTCGCGCTATCCGCGGCCACCTCCAGATGCTGTTCACAGGCTGATGTAAGCGTCCTTGTTAATACGCCCGAGCGTCTGCGCCTTCGCCATCGCGCTGCATCATCTAGTGAGATCTTTAGTTGGGCATTGCTAATGATGTGAAAAATGTTACAACACGTCCTGATGCGCGTTAATCCAGCGCGCGTCCCCTGGACCTTCCTTTTCCACCGCGGGTGACCCTCTCTTCACCTTCTGTACAATTGCCATCTGTTCGACATCATATTTCTTCAAACCAGGAACCAACACGTGTACTCTTTGAGGAGAGAAAGGAGCAGCCGACGCATAAAAAAGACGTCACTTTCGACTGACGTCATTGTATTAATTACCCAATTTAGAAACTTTAAATGTCATACCTCTCTTATATGATGTTCGTTTTCGATTCTATTTTCACCATTGTGTTCTATATGACGAGACGAACAAAACTAGTGTTCTTAACTTTTTTACATCTGTTACAATATCATAAGTTGTTATCATAAAAATATTTTCTTTACACAATATACGATATAAGTTGATATTACATAGTATAAAAAGAATATCTCAATATATATTTATCACAGCATATTAAAAAAATATTGTATGATGTACCACTTAGGTTGCTATAAATGATATGAAACAAAACTTGCTGGGCCCGCTAGCCAATAAAAAGCGGCAAGCTGGTTTGAGAGGGGGTAGCGCGCTACCAGAGTCTAGCGCGACCGGTGGCGCGTTAGACTTTCCGATATTTTATTGGTTCTAACCACAACAGTCAAATTGCTTCGATGCACTAGAAGACAGATAAATAAATCTAGATGTGCAATTTGATGTGAATGCAATTGCTGGTTTACTCTAATAACAAGGAGAATGAGTACCTTTTATCTTGCAGATATTCTCTAAAATTGTGGATGACGTCTTGTAGATCGCAAGCATGAGAAGGTTGACTTAGCCCACTTAGTCGTGAAAGCACACCCTTCAGGAGCGTTGTCATATCTGGTTTTTGAGACACGGACACAAATGCCATGCAACTGAACTGACCTTTGACTTGACGGTACACCTCATTAGCAAGCGTAGTCTTGCCCAGGCCCCCAAATCCTACAATGGGTACTACCCTCAGGCGTTGTTCTTCATCTAACAGCTGAGTGACAAGCTCTTTCTTTGGACCCTCAATACCGACTAGGCTGGCTGCCTCCTGGTATAGTGCTGATACACGAGGATCAATATACACAGCAGTAGAACTGGGGAGGCAATCTTCAATTTTATACCTCTTGCGTCGTTCATTTATCTCGAGTAGACGAGCCTTAAGATCCTTTATCTGCCTAGCAGTCTCAAGACGGGCCCTTAAAGTCATAAGGAAATGAGAGACCTTGTCTATAAAGCCAGCCTTTGCCTCTATACTTCCAACATTATGTATAAATTCATCTATGCAATCTTCAATATCATAAGCCATCTCCCTTACTCTGTTTCTCCATTCCTTCGCCATCGGATCGAGCTCATCGCCATTTCCCACCTTCTCCATAAGAGCGCTTATTGTGTGGAGCTCATCCCTAAGGAACACTATATCCTTGGATACGCCCAGGAGGTTGGCACACTTGTCCTCCATTAGATCGGTGAGCTTGGCAAGAAGAGGGTTCATCACGCCCTTCGTTGCACTCACTACAATCTCCTCCATCTCACTAGGTTCAGTTTGTATGGTTATTTGCTCGTCTCAGCTCTGCTTCCAAGCTAATAAAGGGCTTCACGAGATAATAATGAGCTTGCTTTCACAGGGCGACCTTATAAAGCGCTTGGTAGGAAGTCATGAGTTTGCCTTCTAATAAATAACAGGTGACATTCATGCTACCTGCTGTATGCAAACTGACAACCAAAACAAAAAATATTGCAAACTGTCTACGAACCACTAAGACTCACACCCACTAACGTTCCTACTAATATATCCCAACTAATGCGTATACAATGAGGTTTGTGTATTTTCTCGGTGTGCTGAATCCTGACCAGGTCAACCGGTCTGGGGAGTTTGTGTATTTTCTCGGTGTGCTGCTGAGTCCCTGACCAGGTAGGTCATGGAGTATTTCTGTAAACTCGACAGGCATGGAGTAACCAAACCCGCTATCCTATTGTACTATTTACATACCTAATATCCCTCATAGATCCTAACCAAAAGGCACCTTCCTGCATTTTTCTGAAAAATGATTTCGTGGAGCATACTAACTCTCTTTGTATGCATTCAGCTGTGTGAAGCGACATTGCCATTGTTAATTTGCATGTCCTTTTCTTACCGAGTGAACGAGCTAACAACAAACCAAAAGTGGCGTCGTTAATTATAATGAGTAACGACTTGACTAGTGACAGTGAAAGGCGGCCTAAAGGCCTCAATAATGGCAGTAGAAAATCCAGATATAATGCGTGGCTGACGGTGCAATGCAATATTCTTACGTTAGTGGTAGCTGCTGATCAGACCCAGCCGAGGGTTGGAGTTTTATGAACTTGCTAAGAAGATGCTACCAACGTAATACAACTTACAAGTACTTTGGTTATTTGTTGATCTGGAGCAGGTAGCGAATGGCAGACGAATAGAGACGGAGATTCCAGGAAGATGCTAAGGTATTCGAAAAAAAAAAGTGCTGATGACCATGACCAAAGAGGGTGGCAATCTTATCTCTGCGCCCCTGTGCGTGCTGATGACTGGATGATGCATCATGCCTTCACTCCCAAACTCTGTTTTTTAGACAAGTTGCTCTGTTTTTAACGGAAACAGAGCACGGAAAAATGGAAATGGAGGATTTTGTGCATATCGCTTCCTCGGTAAGTATTGGGCTCGGATAGGTCGGAATGTCGGATTTTGCTTGATGAGTTTCACAGCCCAATGAAACTTCAAAACCGGGATCGCCTTTGTTTTACAGATCAGCATGATACACTGAAATAAATTAAAGAGGAACAGGAGGGAACAAATATACAGAAGATGAAACGCCTATGATCTGCAAAAATTCTTGTACATACGAAAATGAAGAACATCCTATTACACATGATCTTCATGATGCTTGAGCACAATATTGCCCGCGGAATCAACGTCGGCAGTCACTGAATCTCCTGCCTTGATTGCTCCGGCAAGCAACTTGTCCGCGAGGGTGTCCTCCAGCAGCCTCAGGATGGCCCTCTTGAGCGGCCTGACTCCATAGCTCGGGTCGAAGCCCTCCTCGACAACGAGCTCCTTGAATCCTTCCGTCACCTGCAGCTCGATCCCCTTCTTCCTTACCCGGTCCGCGACATGGTTGAGCATGATGGTGGCGATGTCCTTGACCTCTTCCTTGGTGAGCTGCTTGAAGACGATCACCTCATCAAGCCGGTTCAGGAACTCGGGCCGGAAATGTCGCTTCATCTCCTCTCCGACCAGGCCCTTCACCCTGTCGTAGCTGACGCCGGAACCGTGGCCATTGTCCACGACGACGGCGCCGCCGATGTTGGACGTCATGATGACGAGCGCGTTGGTGAAGTCCACGGTCCTCCCCTTGCCGTCTGTGAGCCGGCCGTCGTCCAACACCTGCAGCATGACGTTGAACACGTCCGGGTGCGCCTTCTCGATCTCGTCGAACAGGATCACCGTGTGCGGCCGCCGTCGCACCGCCTCCGTCAGCTGGCCGCCCTCTTCGTGCTCGCGGTAGCCTGGCGGTGGGCCGATCAGCCTGGACACCGTGTGCTTGTCCGTGAACTCGCTCATGTCCAGCCGGACCATGGCGTCCTCGGAACCGTAGTAGAATGCGGCCAGGGCCTTTGCCAGCTCCGTCTTGCCGACACCGGTCGGGCCGGCGAATATGAAGCTCCCGATCGGCCGGCATTGGTCGTTGAGCCCAGCACGGGCACGCCGGATGGCATGGCTTATCGCCGTGACGGCGGCGTCCTGGCCGATGACGCGCTGGTGAAGGGTCTCTTCCATCTTGAGCAGTTTGTTGGTTTCGTCAGTGGAAAGCTTCTGAACAGGAACGCCGGTCCAAGTGGACACGATGTGGCGAATGTCTTCTTCATTGACCACGGCTCCGGCTGGATTGTTCACCTCGTCTTTGCTTATCTCTTTGCTCTTGTGGATCAGGGACTTGAGCTCCAGCTCACGATCACGAAGCTCCTTCGCCTGATCCCAAAAAATTCAGTTCTACTTATTAGTAGATCACAAACATTTGTCATTAAGTGATAATAAATTATAAATCCATAGATGTATCGTTACCCTTTTGTAGTTCTCCCAGCGGACGGCGTCACCCTTCTCCTTCATGACTCTGTTCAACTCTGCTTCAAGATCTTCAACATTCATGGATGGCTTCTGCTGCGGTTCAATATCATAATTCAGATTGACCTGATGCGTGGTCCGATATCATACATTATTCACAAAAAACGTATGAGGAATTTTTTTAAAAAATAAATTTAAATATATGTTGTGAAGAATAAGGGAAAAAGTAAATGGCGATACATTTGCAAGAGTTTGTACCTGGGCGTGTCGTAGACTGACAAGGGGACCTGCTTGGTCAATCAAGTCAATGGCTTTGTCTGGGAGAAAACGATCACTGCAAACAAGAAGCAGCTGCCAAATTACAATTAAAGAGAACACAAAAACTTGCTAGGATAGTTGGGTGTGGAGACAAATCAACAAACCTGATGTACTTGTGCGAGAGCTCAGCAGCTGCACGGAGTGAATCATCGGAATATTGGACCTTATGATGTTTTTCATATCGCTCTCGAAGCCCTTTCAGAATTCCTGTGGTTTCTTCGACTGTCGGCTCTGGAATTTTCACAGGCCCGAAACGCCTTTCCAGTGCCGGGTCCTTCTCAACGTGCTTCTTGTATTCATCCGTCGTAGTGGCTCCAATACACTGACAGCATGGACCCCAGAACATATTTCAGATAAAAAAAATGAAACTGAAAATGCTATAGCCTGACAGACACTAAAGGATAATAAGAAAGAAGCAGAGCATATCTTCTTACTGACTGACCTGCAGTTCACCTCTTGCTAGTGCTGGCTTAAAGATATTAGCAACGTCAATAGCATTACCGGTGAGTTGTCCTGCTCCTACTATAGTGTGAACTTCATCAATGAACAGAATTACATTGCCGGACCGCTTGACCTCTCGCAACAGATTCTTAATTCTTGTTTCGAACTGCCCACGGTATACAGTACCGGCAAGAAGACCCACCATGTCGATGACGATAACCTGTCGTATCACAGACGTTGGCCAATTGCACCTTTACTACTCCTTTTCTTTGTATCAAAAAGGAAATTTGCAGTATAAAATGTTAAGAAGATGGTACAGGTGAGGGAGCAGGGAGACAAACCCGTTTTCCTTTGAGTGTTTGCGGAACATTGCCACTGGCAATGAGCTGCGCAAGGCCTTCCACAATTGCAGTTTTTCCGACGCCAGGGTCGCCAATCAGGCAGGGGTTGTTCTTACTCCGCCTGCTTAAAATTTGCACGACTTGCTCAATCTGATCTTGCCTTCCCACCACAGGGTCCAACTTTCCCTAGACAGATGGAGAGCATGTATAATCTCCCGGTTAGGATATGACATTCTCAATCTCAATGTCGTTGCAATAGATACAAATTAAATTTTCGAGGAGGAAATGTTGTTACCTCCTTTGCTAATTTTGTTAGATCAGTCCCGCACCTCTTAAGTGTGCCTATCCAAACTCCACTATGGATAATCGTGAGAGCCTAACATTATTATGCTAGTTAGTTAGAATACCTCAAGCATATATGAAAAACTTGAATATACCCTCACATATTTTACGCACCTCTCTGTATATGAGCTCCAAGAGAAAATAGGAAACATAGTGTGAGACCATGCTCAACATGTAGTCTCTGCTTCCAAACGTGAGGTAGCCCAGGCGCTGTATTTCGTACTGCGCGAGCGCGACGACGTCCATGACTTGCTCCACCAGACGGTCGAACCTTGCTCTGGTGATGATGCTCTTTTGTCCTCCGGATGATGATGATCCGCGAAAGGCGTCTTGCGCAAGTGCGACGACGTCCATAAATCCCCCGGTGAAGCTGTTGACCTGTGCCTTGGGGACGACAAGGTCGCGAGCATTGTTCTTATTCTTCCGTCCTGCTGCCCATGCATTAATATTTGTGGTCGAATTGAGGAAGCCTCCAAGTCCAACAACAGGTGTAGGCGCTGTAGTGTGCTCCGCTCGTAGACTAGAAAATCGCGGTGCTTTGTTGTCTTGATGATGAGTCTGCGACATGGAAACTATAAAGGGAGGCCTCCTCCTAGTGCTCTGGGAATTCCATCTGGTGATGCTACCGGCACCGACGACCGGTGGTGGTCTGAATAAGGCTGCTCCAGTCATCATGACTTCAACTAAGCAAAGCAAGAAATACTAGCGTCAATGGGGAATCAATCAAACAATCAGGAAGAAGAGGAAGCGATTTTGCTATATATGTAAAAGTTAGATATACCTGTGAAGCGCGCGTCCCTTGCCCCTGTTCTATCCTGCGACGGCGAAGGATGGTGGTTGGCGGCGGAGGGGCAACAAAAAGCTTTGGAAGCCAGGAGGGGCCGGGTATTAATTAATTATTTGGATGGAAGCGTGGTGATGCAGGACACCGACACCGTCCAGATTTCTTTCTTTTTTTTTTTTTTGAGAAACCGGGTTTATATTCACATGAAATTTTTGGTGGTTACAGCCCAAATGTTACAAGGACTCTCTTGAAAGAAAAGAAAATTACAACCTAGCCCCTGTAAACTCCTCCCGGTCTTCATCGCTGCCGATGGCCGGAGCTCAAAGCTTGAAGCCGACCTCCTCCCTGGCAATGGAAAGTAGGTTTTTGTTGCCGTCTTGAGCAGCACATCGCCTTCGACATGCCTTGAGAACGCTGAACGACCCGGCCAAAACACATCGCCAAGCACTGGGGAATCTGACGCTTCCACCAAGAATCCCAGCTCGCCAGACGACGAATTACCCCGAAGGGGAACTGAACCACCCGAGCAGGTGGGAACTGGAAACCAACCCGATTCCTCGCGTTGGGACAACAAACACGCAGGGGTTAACACAGGACACCAGCTCATACAAGCGAGCAGGTGGATGCGTAACCTCACAAGGCAGAGATGGACATCTCCACCTTGGAGAGACAAAATAATCCTCCAAGCCCCAGAAGCCATGGTGGTGGTTGCCAGGCCATCGGCGCCACGGACAATACAGGCACAGCCAGTGCAAGGAAGCTCACAGAGGAATCGAAGACCAACACATAAGAAAATGAAGAAACAAACCTCGTCGGAATCGATTCCTCCGCATAAAGTACCAGCTCCATGCCCCGCACGTCCATGGAACACCATCAAGCACCAACCCTCACTGTCATGAACATCTCCATGGAAGCCAAGGAGGAAGCACTCCAACCCTAACCCTAGCACACACACAAATAAGCTAAGAAACAAGGGTATATACAACGGCAACCGATTCCGCGATTCCTCCCCATCTCCAGCGCCAGAGTCGCCTCCGGAGACGAGAAGGAATCGACGGAATCGGCGCCGGAAATCGGGAATCGTCTGCGAGTCGCCTGCGATTTACTGTAGCGTGGGGAACGAACACTCGAGAGACTAGGAGAACTTTAGCAACGTTCTAGTTGTCCAGATTTCTTTCTGACTTCCTCCTTTCCGAGCCCAATTTGACAATCGCGCAATCACCATCTTTTGTCAGCCCATATAATTGGGCCCAATTCTGCTGATGCAAGTGGTGGATCGAGTGGTCCGCACACCACTTGCTTGAGTGTTCCTCCCAAACCGATCATTGTGAAAGAGTATATGCAAAGGATGGATAAAAATTTATGAATAGCAATGTGAGCATATAACAAAACCGACAGTAATCAAGGGCAATCTGCTTGACAGAGTTGATGCCTCTCTAAGTATGTGGTCCATGAGAAACTAGGCAATGTAATGTAATGTGACACAGGCTGAGGATGTTCCTGCTTCCAAACGTTAGGTCGACCTTGCTCTGCTGAGGAGAACACCAGAACCATTTTCCATGATCTTCTTTGGGAAGATGCGTTATCAGTGGACTTGAAGCCGCCAAGAACAGGAGTATGCTCTGCTCGTAGACCAGCATATTCTTGTCATTACCTGGCGTGATGATAATGATGGCTTTGAGACATGGACACTAGAGAGGGAGGAGGCCTCTGACTCCGGGTGCTGTGAGGAGAATTCCATGTGGCTCCGACCACCGGCGATCGCAGTGAAAGTGGTGGCCTGAATAAGGTTGTTCCGGGTTCCGGCCATGATAGCGAATACGTACGGGAGAATTGGGTTTGGTGATCATCGGAGGCAGAGAAGCATGCATAGCAAGGAAATTAGAGAACGGGGCAGCAGGAAGGAATTATATATACGGTGTTTATTTAATTTTTTCTTTTAGGAGACGGTGTATTCATTTCAAACTTTAGATTCTTCTTCCTGGGGCCGATCGATTGTAGGGTCACAGTCTTTAATTGGCAGCCCATATCAATTTCTGAGCGCAATATATACAACAGAAGTTGGTGCGAATGTGGCATCAAGAATCGCATGATATTTCTTACCGACGGGTGCATATACTAGTACTCTCATTGTATGGCGTCATGATCATAATCTTTGTGTGTCAATTTTTGAATATTACAAGTTTAGAGCAACAGGAACATGTAACAGTAACATGTAGTGTCTATTTGTCCAAAGAGTATACCGATCAGAATACAACAGGCAATTACTTCAACAGGCAAGATACCACAAGTATTGTCCATTTGTTCACCAACATATGGGAGTGCTTGCGAGGATAATTGTAGGGAAAGTAAAAGTACATGCTTTAAAAAAAAAATCCTGCTTACCACCGCTTGGACGCAGATCACCACGCGTCAATACCATCCCAGCACAGACATGCATGGTACATATATGCGGTCTCGTAAATAGCGTTATCATTTGATACAGAAAAACAAAAGAAAACCGGCGGCTTAAAAGTAGCTTTTCTTCTTGGTACGTGTAGCACGGTCTATTTATATTACTATATAGTGTCCTAGCTACATGGGGCGAATCTTCTTTTCCGGCCACAAAATTGCTGGTTCTTTACCAAAAACCCAGGGACCGCGTACGCGCGCGCTTACAACTCTCGTATCCTCTCCAGAGACCGAGACCGGCCGGCGCGGCGGTGCAGAGTCCTGCGGCAATTAATTAATACTATATAAACCGACCGACAGACTTGTGCTCGCGCGCGCCCATCGTCGTCGACGGAATAAGAGAAGAGAAGCTAGCGATGGAGACGACGACGATGGCAGCATCGTCCCGTGGTGCTGCTGCTTCGTGGTGCGACCTTTTGTCGGACCTCCTCGGCCGGGTCATCGCGCTGCTCCCGTTCCCCGCCGACCGAGCCCGCTTCCGCGCCGTCTGCCGCGCATGGCACTCCGCCTCGCGCCACCACGTTCGTCATGGCCAGCAGCAGCTCCCCTGGATCGTGCTCCCGGACTGCTCCTTCTGCACCACCACCAACAAGGTGACCTACTAGCGGCAGCAGCAGCATCTGGCCTCCCCGGTGATGAGAATTATTCCAAGGCGGCGACCACCAACACCTGCCTCGGCGCCGCCGCCGACGGTTGGCTCGCGCTCGACTGCACCGACGACGTGTTCCGGCGCACGCCTCACTTCAATTACGTGTTCGCCATGCCCAGGCCCGACGTCAAGCACAGGCACGCCTACCTGCTGCACAATCCCTTCTCCGGCGAGCCCGTGCCGCTACCGGAGCTAGACTCCATCGTCGGCCATGTCGCCGAAACTTTTGAGATCCGCAAGGTGCTCATGCATGCGCTCCAGCAGCAGACCCGATGACCTCGTCGCCGTCGCCACCAACAACTGGAACTACAATGTCATCCTGTGCCGTCCCGGCAAGGGCAGCTGCGTGGTGCCTAATAACCTGCGTGTCTTTGATGTCGCCTTCCTTGGAGACAGCAGGCTGTACGGGATCACGCCGGACGAGGACCTCATAGCCTTGGACCTCGCGGAGGATCAGGATGGCAGGCCCATTGTTACCAGGTGCAGGCGAGTCATCAAGTCACCATTGTTAGCTGATGATGATGCACAAGATTCGTGGAGTTGGATCTATGATGATACCAGTGGCGACGACGACAACAATGACGATGATGGGCAGCAATTATCAGCTAGTAGCAGCAGCGAGGAGGAACAAGGGTCAGCAGCCGAGGAGGATATTAGCTTCAACGGTGATGACTCGGTGCCGAGCGGAACCACCACAAAAGAGGATGAGGACTCACCCTATGAACCCAAGGATTATATCAGTACCACTCGATACCTAATTGTCAAGTCTCACGGTACCAAGGAAGAACTGCTCTTGGTAAAGCATCACTTGCAACTACCTTCATGTTCCAGTCGGTACACTCGCAAGGTCCAAGTATTCAGGGCAGATATCTCAGCGGGCAAGTGGGTTCCAGTCACCTCCGCTGCACTAGCCCAGGGCGAGTCACTCTTTCTGAGCCGATCCTTCTGCAAGTGCACCCGTGCGTACGGAGACATCAAAGAGAGCCTCATATATTTCATGAATACAGATGAAGTGTTTGACGTTACATGCTGGGCTTGTAGGCCATTTTGCCTTCCAGGACGCATAGGACGGGAGGACCCAGAGTTGCTGACTTGGCTCTTCCCTCCCCAACTTGTGGTCTAAAACATAAATGGTTTCTTCTTGTTTAGGTGCTATTAATTACTTTCCCTAGGTGCATCATCCTCAAGACCGAGATAACTTTTGTTTGGCCTCTTCCCTCTCTTCTTTGTACTACTTATTACTACATTCTCCTTAAATATGTCTTCAATGTCAAGTTTTTGTAATTTTGAATTTCCAAGAATATGAGCAAAAGATTTTGAACCTACAAGCCGATGCATTTCGTTTCTGTCATGCCTTTGCATTTATTTTCGTTTCTGAGCTCTCTTGAATTTGTTTGACTTCACTATTGACAAGTGCTTTCCTTCAAATATCATTTGCATAATTTTACATTTTATTGTTATGAAATATTTAGTATATATCACCATACATGCATTGGATCCATGCATCACCGATTCATCATGTTGGATGTACAATCCCCATAATTTGCCTATGTCGCTCGCAACAAAGCTAGTCCATGAATAACATCGCAGTCTTTTTTTTTTCCCCGACTACCTTAAGGCAGTCCTACTGCTGCCTGCGGATGACACAGGCTCGTTTCAGTACCTAGGAGTATGTCCTGGAGCTCGAACACCTAGCCCTGCGCAACAATGGTATGCATTTCACAGAAGAGTCAATACTTGCCGGCCTGATGCTTTGATCATGTTGATGTTGTTGTGGAATCTGCTTCCTCGCGCTGGCCTGTCTGCCACGTTTGGAATTTCAATCCATGTCCTTCTTGTTTTCCTTACCAAAAGGTGATCACAAAAGAAATTAGATATGGGTTTTTTTTTTGGTTGGGGGAAGGGTGTCATGCTCTGCTGTACATCATCATCATGCATGGCCTCTGTGGCCGGGCTACATGCTCTGCTGCTCAATCTGTGTCACAATTCACATTCATAAGCTCGTCGCTTCACTGAAGTTCAGCTCTACATTCAGCCTGAGTGATTCAGCCTTTGCTGAATGGCAATGGGAGTGACAGAGAGAACATCAGAGTCTTCTTTTCACGGCAACTTCTTCGCTGCACCTTGTAATTTTCGAGTTAACCGCAACCCTGAATCCACCATACGTTCCAATAGGATCAGATATTCAGTACCAGCGCCCAACAGACCTTCACATTTCCCAGCCTGTCTGAACATGCGCAGTCAAGATGATTGAACAAGTAATGTCTAAACTAAGTTTTCATGTTTAAATAAATCTGGGTCCAGGAGCTAAAACTGATCTTGCTGCTTCTCTGATGACTCACGGTACTAGTGTTTAAACGGGTTCTTGTCCCCCAAAAAAATCAGACATCAGTTATGCATAAACATTGAAAACTAATATTTGTTGGTACACACGTTGGAACTAGTGGCCTTACTTGTCACTGGATTGCTCTAATCAAATCTGTTCGTGTTACCATGTACTTTGCTTAGACATTTAGCCTATGCCTGTGGTTTTTCCTACGAATAAAGACAGAGGGTGGCCACCTCTTATCTAGTAAATAAATCTTGTGTACATATAAGAAACTGATATCAACTTGTGTGCAGCTGACCATTCCCTCGTTTAAGTCATTTCAAAAACTGAAGGCTATGCACCTCGACATTTTAGCGGGCAAGTAATCAGAAAATATTGATTATCCAAATAATTATCGCATAAATTGGAGTGGAAGGGGAAAATGTTCACTTCTACTACAACGAAGTGGATCGGGAGTACATGAAATGGAAAGTATATAAACTTTTTGAAAGTATCCATTCATGTACCAAGCACCCGAGGAAAGGCTAGGCTAAGCGACGGGCTTCTTGAAATTGATGCATATATAATCAAAAGTAGAAAATTTCTTTTGAATCCTAAAAAAAAAAAAATACTAGCAGAAACCAAGAGCCAATTTCTCTTGAGACATTTGTAGTAGTACGCTAAAAATACAGGAACGATAAAATATATAATATCTCCATCTTATGGATTCACCAAACACATATTTTTTCTATTTTTTGCTGCTTCTCTTTGGTACAAGTAGTTATTTACTAGCTAGTATGAGCTAAAGCACCAATTCTGGAGGGAAAAGCCATGTCAAAAGTTGTCGAGCCTCCCGTTGGGTCTGTGTTGGCAGGCTAAAGGGCTCAAGTGCCAATGATCTCGTGTCGAACACATCTTTTAAGTCCATAGAGTATATGAAACCCTCTTTGATATCTCCGTACGCACGAGTGGACTTGGAGAAGCATCGACTGAGAAAGAGTGCCTCGCCTTTGGCTAGCGCATTATCTGCCCGCATCTATGTCTGCCTTGAAGACCTCGATCTTGCGAGTAAAATGGTTGGTAAACGGAGGTGATTGTGTCTGTTGCCTTGAAGACCATGAGCAACTCCCCGTCGGCACGTAATTTGACGAGGCGACGGGTTGTACGAATGTAATCCTTGGGTTCATAGGGCACCTCCTGGTCTTCCACTATATCCGCACCGTCTGGTACCTGCCCATCACCGTTAAAGCTATCCTCCTCCTCGCTGCTACAGTAGCTGATACTTGTCCATCATCATTGTCGTCGTCATCGCTGCTGTCGTCATCATCCTCGTCGCCGCTGTCATCATCGCTACTGTCGTCATCGTACATCCAACTCCATGGGTCTTCCGCACCGTCGGCTAATTGTTGCTTGATGACTCGCCTGCATTTGCTAACAGTGGGGCTGCCATCCTCGTCCTCGTCGATGTCGACGGCGACCAACTCCTCTTCCGATGTGATCCCGTAGAGCCTGCTATCTCCAAGGAAGGCGACATCGAAGACACGTAGGTAAGGCAAGACGCACTTGCCCTTCCCGGGACGGCAGAGGATGACATTGCAGTTCCAGTTGCTGGTGGTGACAGCAATGAGGTCATCCGGACTACCGGAGCGCATGAGCACCTTGCGGATCTCAAACGTCTCGGCGACATGGCCGACGACGGAGTCCAGCTCCGGCAGCGACACGGTCTCGCCGGAGAAGGGGTTGTGCAGCAGGTAGGTGTGCTTGTGCTTGATGTCAGGCCTGGGCCTGACCCGCGTGCTATTGAAGAAGGACTTCTCCCAGGGAGGGATGCGTCGGAAGACATCATCGGTGCAGTCGAGCGCAAGCCAGCCGTCGGCGGCGGCGCCGAGGCAGATGGCATTGTCCGGGACGCCAGGGATCATCCGGTGGATCAGGCAGCTGGCGTCGTCGTCTTCTCCGACGACGCAGAAGGAGCAGTTTGGGAGCACGATCCATGGCAAGCGGCGCACGTAGAGTCTAGCGGCGGAGTGCCACGCGCGGCAGACGGCGCGGAAGCGAGCGCGATCGGCGGGGAACGGGAGGAGCGCGATGACGGCCGACGAGGTCCGGCAAAAGGTCGGACCACGAAGCAGCAGCAAGGATGGATGTCGATGCCATGGTCGTCTCGATCGTCTGTGGGGTCCTGACATCCGTGCTCGATCGGCGGCGCGCGGTCAATATATGGAAGAGTGTTTAATTTGGAGACCAATCGAGACGAAAGAGTTCATCTTTTCCTCATCTTGGACTCTCTGCTCAAGTTTACTGCAGTTACAGCAAGGAGTGTTTTCGTGGGTCACGACTGCATGCAGCTGGCGTGGCCCGGACCGCACGCACCATCCATACAGCGCAACTACTCCAGTTCACACCGAGCAGTGGTAGTACGTGTCGGCGAAAAAAAGGGAGGTGCGAAAATGGGAAAAACCACGAGAGGTGCTGAGAAAGTTTGAAGCCAAGTGGCTGGAGGAAGAGGATTGTGCAGCCAAGGTGGAGGAAGCATGGGGCACGGCATTGATGGAGGGTGAGGCAAAAATTCTTGAGCTCCAAGGGCGGGTGCTCCGAGAGCTATGGGAGTGGGATCGGGAGGTGCTGGGTGTACTAGAGAAGCGGGTGAAGAATGCTAGGCGTGAGTTGGAAAGATGCAGACGAGGGAGGCTATCTCCAACAAGTGTACACCAGGAACATGTTCTGAAATATAAACTGGGGCGCCTCGAGGAGCAGCTGAACATCTTTTGGAAACAAAGAGCCCATAATTCTTGGCTGCTGAAGGGAGACCGCAACACCAGTTTCTTCCATGCCTTTGCATCTGAAAGGAAAAGAAGAAGTATTATAAAAAATCTAAAAAATGATGGGGGCGATGTGGTGGCGGGGGGACAAATGAAGCAATTTATTGCTAACCAATATCAACTGCTATTCGTAACACATGCAGGTGGCCATATGGAGGAGGTACTCTCGTGTGTGCAACGGCGAGTAACACGAGAAATGAATGAAGTGTTGTTGGCTCCGTTCTCTGGGGATGAAGTCTGGTCCGCAATGGAGAGCATTGGCGACTTGAAAGCTCCGGGAGCGGATGGGATCCCAGCTGTCTTTTATAAACGATTCTGGGGTCTGATTGGAGAACGTGTGAAAAAGGAGGTGCTGGAGGTGCTAAATGGGGGAGAGATGCCGAGTGGGTGGAACGACACAATCATTGTCTTAATCCCCAAGGTGAAGGAACCAGGAAAACTCAAAGACCTAAGGCCGATTAGCCTCTGTACAGTCCTTTACAAGCTTATCTCCAAGGTGCTGGCAAGCAGATTAAAAGTGGTGCTCCCTGACCTGATTTCTCCCACACAAAGTGCGTTTGTCCCTGGCCGGCTGATAACAGATAATGTGCTACTTGCGTATGAGCTCACCCATCATATTAAGAACATGCGAGGTGGAAGGAACGGCACGGTGGCGATGAAATTGGACATGAGCAAGGCGTATGATAGGGTGGAGTGGTCCTTCTTGTCGGGAATGATGACAAAATTGGGTTTTCAGCAGCAATGGATAGATCTGATTATGAAGTGCATTTCCTCAGTTAACTATCGGATCAAGGTCAATGGGGAGTACACAGAAACTATAATTCCACAAAGGGGCCTACGCCAAGGGGACCCACTCTCTCCTTATCTATTCCTTTTATGTGCGGAGGGCCTATCGGCAATGTTACAAAGGGCGGAGCAGAATCGGAAAATTGTGGGCATCAAGGTGTGCAGGCGGGCCCCAAGCATCAATCATTTATTTTTTGCGGATGATTCGCTTGTGCTCATGAGGGCGGGCAGTTCGGAGGCACGGGAGCTGAAACGGATTTTGGATGTGTATGAAAGGGTCTCGGGTCAAATGATCAATAAGGAAAAATCTTCTATCTTGTTCAGCCCCAACACACCTATAAGTGTGAGGAGCAATATTAAAGTGATCATGTCTATAGCGCTTGAAACAATGGGGGAGCGATATCTGGGCCTGCCAGTCTCAGTGGGAAAAGCTCGGAAACGCATTTCTCCTATCTCAAGAAAAGGATTTGGGCCAAAGTGCAGGGGTGGCAGGAGAAGCTGTTATCAAAGGCGGGAAAAGAAATACTCATAAAGGCCGTGGCTCAAGCAATACCCACGTACGCTATGTCGTGTTTTGATATTACAAAGGGGCTGTGCGATGAACTAAGTGCAATGATTATGAGGTATTGGTGGAGTCAGCAAGATAAGGAGCATAAAATACATTGGCTGAGCCGGGAGACTTTGTCACGGTCAAAGAAACTTGGGGGGCTGGGCTTTAGAGATCTTCACTTGTTCAACAAAGCCATGCTAGCCCGGCAAGCTTGGAGGCTCCTAACAAATCCGGACTCCCTTTGTGGGCAGGTCTTAAAAGCAAAGTATTTTCCCAATGGTAACATCCTGGAGTGTCAAGCTCGTAGTGGCATATCATATTCATGGCGCAGCATCCTGCAAGGAATTGAACTCCTCCGAGAAGGGATAATTTGGAGAGTTGGGGACGGATCAAACATCAATATATGGACTGACCCTTGGCTGCCAAGGGGGACAACCAGACAGCCCAGGACACCGAGAGGCTCCTGTCTACTTGCCACAGTTGAGGAGTTGATCGATCCGGGGACGGGAGGATGGGATGTCCAGCTGGTAAAGGACACTTTTTGGCCTGAGGATGCAGAAATGATCTTAGCAATCCCGGTTGACCAGGGTCTACGAGACTGGCCGGCATGGCACTATGATACACGTGGAATATTCTCTGTGAAATCAGCTTATAAGCTGGCTGTGCAGATTAGAGACATGGAGCAGAGGCGATCTGCTGCAGCATCAACAAGCACGGCGGAGGCGGGTTTCAAATGGCACAAAATTTGGCAAGTGACGGCACCAAACAAAGTCAAGATGTTCCTCTGGCGGCTAGCTCACAATAGTCTGCCGGTGAGACGCAATCTTCGCAAGCGTGGGGTAAAAACTGAGACCTTTTGCCCGGTGTGCAAGAGGCTAGATGAAGACTCTGGACACTTGTTTTTCAAGTGTAAGCATGCTCGCACTGTGTGGAGGTTGCTGGGGTTGGAGCCTGCAAGATGTACGCTTGCTCAATGCAGGTCAGCTGAGGAGATGTTCCAGAAAATCTGGGTACTGGACCCTGACAAACAACTGCTCATTTTTGTGTTGCTATGGCGCTGGTGGTCGACCAGGAATAAAGCTAATGCAGGAGAACGATTGGCCTCATCTGAGGAAGTTTGTAGCTCGGTGAGATATTTTGTGAATGAGTTCCAGAAATGGAAGAACAGAGGAGGAAAAGGGACCACACCAAGTACTGTAAAATGGACTGTGCCGCCGGAGCAAGTCTACAAGATCAATGTTGATGGTGCTTTCCTTGCAACGGAGATGACGGGAGGGTGGGGCTTTGTGATCAGAGATTGGACGGGGTCTGTTTTGGAAGCTGGAGCCGGAAGAATTCAATGGGCAGCGGATGCCCTTCAAGCAGAAGCCATTGCGGCGCTAAAAGGCCTGGAGAAGGCAGCTTATTGGGGAATGTCGAAAATCATCCTTGAAACGGATGCGACAAATTTGGGGTGCGCACTCACCTCTAATTCCTGGGACAGCAGCCCAGGCGGGAGTATCTTCAGGTACACGAAGGATTTCATGGCCAACAACTTTACTTCCTGTACTGTCAAAGTGTGCTCTCGGCTTTGTAATAAGGTAGCTGATGGCTTAGCAGGCCATGGTTGTAGAGCTCCGCTGGAAAGCGAGCCTGTGTTCTGGTGCTCAGCACCAAGTGTTGTACTGGACTTGGTCTCTGGCGATATGCCGGAGTGCTGCAGTTAATTGATTTGCCTTGTTTGACTCAAAAAAAAAAAAAAAAAAACGTGTCGGCGAAAACCTGTGAGTCTGGCAGCCAAGTCAAGTGCTGAACCAAACCGAGTCTCGCGTCTCGCGGCAGCTTTGTGATTCTGCTATTCTGTATGATGACCAATTGTTTGATGGATAACTTCAACTGCCATGTTGACAGGCAAACATAATTTATCTACTGAATGCAATTATTAGATTACCAAGCTGAGCCTCGTATTCGTATAGATTGAACTCTGAAAAAAATAACTACCTGACATTGTGTCTCCTTCAGCATTCACTATTGGTATTACTACCACTACTTCATCTGCTGGTCCCTAAACCATCATCACTCATTTATGGAAACAGGACCAATTTTCTTCGAGATTCTGTGCGTCAACTCATCTTTGCTTTACGGTTCATGTAGCTCCCTCGATCTGGCGCCATTCATCACGGCCATTCCGTTTATCCTATAACCAGACATTCACAATCTCCCCTCACTTTACTGAACCAGAAACAAGTTTGGTATTTTATATTGTTTCTTTTTACACATTGCTTTATGTTTTTGCAAGGTAGTACAGTAATTTATAGATAATAAATGTAAAACTGCAGGCGAACAATTTCTTCGTCAGAACATCTTCTGTGCTGCAGCCTGTAAAATGTGAACAGGACCAATGTCCTTCGATCTGAGTCAGACGTACCAACACTATGCCATCTGCTGTAACAGGATCAGCCATTCAGGAGTACTGCTCAAGTGGTAGTAATACTACCATGCAGTTTCGTTTTTCTGAGCTGTGTGGACAACTGCAGTCAAGAAGACTGAATGATACTCTAAGGTCAATACTACCATGTAGATGTGGTCACCATATGCACAGCGTAGTTACTATTTGCTTGCACTGCCTGATCTTCAGGGATTGTGAATCACATGGTACCAGGTACAGAGGTACTAGTCTCACGCTAATACAACACCCATTACATCTTCTGATTTGACCACTAACCAAGACACGTACTATGTCAATGCACCAAACTTTGCGTTGAAACGCCACATAAATTTGACGTCACAGTTTTGAGAAGCAGATTGAGCAGAACTAATGCTTGGGCATTTCAGTTTATGTTTTTTTTAAAAAAACAAATGATAAGACATGGAAATCGTCAGACAAGGTACTGTACCAGAACTAGTTCATTTCACACATTGAAAACATCCTTAGCACATGCAAGTGCAACATTCTGAAAAAATTCCGCATCAGGTGGCAGTGCAACATTCTGACAGAATTGTTATTGTTACTATCAAGGTGGCATAATCTGTCTGCGCAAACTACCAAATTAGTGCTTGTTTGTCTCCCCGAGAGTTGACCTAAATATAAGAATGAGAGAGAGAACCTAGTTTGGGTTTGGTATGGCTAACTACTTTGACAGCTAGTCAGTTAAACAGCCTAACCGACTTTGTCGATTCTGCACGCAGTCCAAACGAGGCTGATAATGCATTTCGTCCTAACCGGCCGTAATCATGAGTAGATGACACAGGACGACTTGTGCCTAATTCTTGAGGTCTCGTCCAAGAAAGGCCTAATCTGTAGTTTGAACTTGGCAGTACACGTCTAGATAACAAGAATTTTGCGTTAGTTATTGTTACATGTATCGCAATTTCAATCTTCTTTGTGGATAATTACGCAGGTGCAGTTGTATTATCGGGCACATGTTTTCTTTGTCGGGAAAAAAAAAAGATTGGCGTGTTGTGATCCAACTAACTTTGCAGCAGATCAGATTAATAGAACTGTTCAGTCTGAAACCACAATATATAGCATTGGTATTTGTTTACCTCAAGAGGCCAACCATAGAAGAAAGCTATATTATTAACTAGAAGAATTAGGAGCAAACCACAAGAGGAAACCACAAAGTTTGCAGGAGGAAGATGTTTAAGAGAGAGGAATGCGACCAACTTCAGTAGTAATATTCAGCGATGCCAGTATAACATGTGTAACCTAACCAATAGAACAAAGTTAATTACCAGAGGTAGATCAAGAAACTATACACAACGCTACACAAACTTGTGTCATCTGTCATGCATGGAAAACCGATGATCATCGGCATCACAGCCACATTTGTGCAGCAGATTATCCAATCAGGGAAAACACGATTCAACAAACAGTATCTATTGGAGTGATCCATTCTTCACATCAAAAAACAAAAAAAGATTGCGGTCTGTATTTTCGTTGGTGCAGAGGACATCACCATTTCTTGTAGGGAGAAGGAGAGGCTGAAGCAGCGGAAGCAGAGGCGGTGCTCTGTTCGTCCCTGTGCACTCTGCTCTTGGCCTTGTGCGCCACGAACATCTTCTTGAGCGCGCGCATCATCACCACCAGCCCCGGCGGCCGCCGCCGCGAGCTCCTCGACGCGCCGAGCACCGCGGCATCCCCGCGCTCCTTGGCCGCCCTCCGCGCCCGCTCGGCGACGTCCGCGCCGCCGACGGAACGCCGGCGCCGCGCCACGTCGAGGAACAGGTCGTCGTCCCCGGCGGTCGCGTCGTCGTCGTCGTTGAGGTCCTCCCACAGACTGTCCATCCTCTCCTCTTCCTCCTCCTCCTCCTCGCCGTCGCAGAAGCCGGCGGCGTAGTCGCTGAGCGCCGGGGAGCAGCCGCCGCGGCAGCGGCCGAGCAAGGCCCTGTCGCGCCACGGCGACGCGGCGCAGTCGGCGGCGGAGAAGCTGCGGCGGATGGGGGAGGAGAGCAGCCAGACGGGCGGGGAGGACGAGCAGGGCAGGCGGTGGACCACGCGGTGCCGGTCCTTGCGAAGCTGCTGCTGTGGCGGCGGCGGCGTGGGGAAGGTGAAGTCGCCGTCGTCGTCGTCGTGCTGCTCCGGCGGCATGGCGTGGGGCGGCACGGCCATGACAGGTGTCTCGGGATTTGGAATCGATGCTGGTGTGCTGGATGGAATCTTTCGCCTTTTTGTGCTGATCACGCCTTCGACTTGGACCTTCGTCTTCCTGGTGGTGTGTTTGGGTAGCGAGCGAGGATTTCTTCTTTCTTGGGCTGCCAAATTTATTGAAGTTCGCAAGCAGGCAGCGCGCGAGCGGTGCAGACCAGGCTATGGATGAAATGACGCCATCACCACCCCCAGGAAGCCATTCCTGGACGTCAGATCCGAGACAAGCGGCCGTAAGAGCGCGGTTTTTGGTGCTCTTTTGGGAGCTTGTCGTCCGTTTAGATAATATTCAACTTACCGTTGGTGAGATGAAAGTTTGAGTTACATATTTTAGTACTGTATGAGCTAAAAAACTACATTCTGCGTGACTTTTCATCAATTCATAAAGGTAGTAGTATTATACTTCAGAATATGTAGAAGAAATTTATCATGCATGCAACCTGGTGGTGGGGAGAGGACCAGGTTCTGGTGTGCGTTGACTTCATCGGAGCATTGTGTAACAAGAAGCACAAAGGTATAAAGGGTTGGTCCAACCGTACCAGATTTTTCGTTAAAAAGTAGTGTTGAGATCAGCTAAGGTCCAAATCGACATCTAGTTTAATTAGCCCTGGCTCCTTACACATTTTGTATTCTTTTTAGGTCCTCAAAGTCTTGGACTAGAGTTGGACTTCTTCTAACAATTTGCACCTAATTTTGGACAAAATTGCGCCTTCAAAGTCTTGCTTAGTACTGGTATTAGGATTAGCTGCCGACCTGCTTCTATGATCAACTTGCTGTTGGTGTATGGAATCTGCACGCACCCACGCACGTACTCCTTTTGATCTTTTGTACAACCCGGATGCACCAGATAATGATTGATCAGAAAGTTAAATATGCTATAATAAAGCTTCAGAAAGCTATCTAAATTTAGATACTTAAAAGTATGATATACAATGGTAACTGTAATGAAGTCTAACGTTAACAGAATGGACACGGAGTGGACTTAGATAAACATCACATCCATATGAAATGGTTGACTCCATCGCGAACATGCACCACGTCTCAACCTTCATCTATAACTATCCATATATATTTTATACGACGATAAAAGTTGATCAAGCTAATTAATTTATACCGTCATTTAAGTATAACTGGCTCCATGCACATACCAATGTATGTACGGGTGCTCATTGGGTAACCTACCTAATTAGGTACTCTACTCTACTTGGGAAATCTGACCTTGACGCTTCTGTAACATGTTGGGCAACAAACGATAGTAGTACCACAATGTGTTGTGCCAAGATTTCTCTTCAAGCTGTGGAATAGAACGCCGTATTATTTGTGTTATGTTTCCAGAGACGTACCTGGTATACCAGTAGTTAGTAGGCAAGCGAACAGAACAGGAATAGAATGTGTGGATTAACAGAAGTAGAGTGTATTAGAGATGCGCGCGCGCGTGTGTGTAGCAGTAGGGCACACCTACATAACATCTCAGCATCCTAGAATATGCTTTTGTTCTATCACGGTATGTAGTGTGATCAGCCTGAAGTGCCGAAAGCTTTGTGATAATTAAGGTTTTTGTACTGTTTTAAAGCAGAGGCCACTCAGGCCAGAATTTGGTTTCAGTTATGTGTACAAATTGATGTGCAGAAATGGTTGCTGGCGGGTTGGGGTTCGAACCATTAACACATGTTATGCATACAAATTGATGTGCAGAAATGAATTGTGTTTATGCTAGATTATATGGGGATATATATGCTAACTCGGATAAATCCATTTGTTTAAACATGACTCAGGGCCCAAGAGATTATTATCACACGTACAATTCTCGGGCCCATCACAGCCCATGTTTGGAGGAGGAGAGCCCAATTTTGGTGCCAGTCGACAACAAAAGGAAATGGGGCTGATTGATGGCTTGTGGGCTTGCCCATATACTCTGTTTTTGCCTATTTATCAGGAAAGAAGAAGAAGAAGAAAAAAATATAAGGTTGCCGCTCTTTCTAAAAAAAAAAGAAGATAGAATAAAAAACAATGAATATATAGCCTTGTTTGACGATGTTGATGAAACTACATTTGTGCCATGTTTTTTGTTTTTTGTGAAATTGATCATTTTTAGTATTGACATAAACAATTCATGGCCATCATTTCGATTAATTTGATGTTACATGTGGAGTTAGAAAATGCAGGCTTGCGTTCCATTAATTTGGTTTTTTTTTTTAGGAGCATCCACATGTGGTGTTTAGCCTGTTAGTTGAGGGCTTGGACGAAAGCACCAGGCAATGAAGCAAGGGATGATGAGCAGTACGTTGCGGCACACGACAATGACACGGTTGTGTTGTGGAGATAGCTGTCTTTGTCGAGCCATTGATGGGTTGCTGGACGCAACAGGCAACAACATAGTTTAGGCAGCAGGCTGACGCTTGGCTAAGCTGCAATTTCATTTGGTGAGTAGTGAGGAGGGAAAGAGAGCAGCTAGCTGTTGAAGGAATCCGCGTCGGCGCCAAACCATACAGAAATGGAAACGAAGCAGCGAAGCACTCTTCCGCCACGCCATCATGTCGAGCAGACCAGTTTATTCCTTGACGCATTCCGCAACAATGAATCGTCAGAGGAGCAGCAGGTCTATGGACTACAAATACAAGCAACCTATGCCAGGAACCTAAGCGAAGCAAAAAAATTGTGCAGCAACACGAGCCACGCATTCGCCTTGATTGCTCCCTTCCACGCAACGGTGACCTCGATCTGCACCATAACAACAGCTGATCGTGCCTGATTCCTTCGGAGCCCTTGGTCGATCGATCGATCGTGGTCATGTCGTCCCCATCTTCCTCCTCCGTCAGGCAAAGGCCCGCCACGGCGGTCTCCTCCTCTGCTCAGCAACCGGAGCAGCAGCAGGTCAAGGCTGCAGAAGAAAAGGAGCAAGATCAGCTTCTCCCCAAGCAGGAATCTTCTCCGGCAAGATCACCGCTGTACCAGGCGCTGACGTCGACGGCGAACCTTGCGAACCTGCTGCCGACGGGGACGCTGCTGGGTGCTGGCCTTCAACCTGCTGGCGCCGACCTTCACCAACCACGGCGCCTGCGACGCCACGACGGCGCTGCTCACGCGGGGGCTCCTGGCCGTGCTGGCCCTCTCCTGCGTGCTGGCCTCCTTCACCGACTCCCTCAAGGCGCCCGACGGCCGCGTCTACTACGGCGTCGCCACGCCACGGGGGCTCTGGCTCCTCGACTACCCGCCCGGCGCGGCGCCGCCGCCGGACACGTCCAGGTACAGGCTCGCCTTCATCGACTTCGTGCACGCCGCGCTCTCCGTCGCCGTCTTCGGGGTCGTCGCCGCCAGGGACAAGAACGTCGTGCGATGCTTCTGCCCGGCGCCGGCCAAGGAGACGGAGGAGGTGCTCGACATCCTGCCACTCGGCGTCGGCGTGCTCTGCAGCCTGCTCTTCGTCGCCTTCCCGACCAGGCGACACGGCATCGGATACCCCGTAACCAACGGCAGTTAATTGGTTGACTGAGAGCTTAATTATTATTGGGAGGATAATCACTCATTCATTCAGGTTCCTGCTCAATTTCTTTTGTACTATTTTGTTTGGTTGCTTCTTGTGTCGTGTGTACATGTCTCAGAGGGGCTATATATGTTGTATTAAAAAGAAGAAAATATGAAAAACGCCGCATAATCATGCGCAGTTGTTGTCGACAAGCAAGCCTTTTTACAATTTCTATCATGAGCCTATATATAATTAAGCCAACAGGGCAGTGGTTACAGCTTATAGCTTGATGAGTTTTGGGATGAGCACAAGCTTCTCCTTTCGGTGCACCGTCACGCCAAACTTCTCCGTCATGTCGATGCCGTCTCTTCCCCTACCGCCCGGCACCTCCCAATCAAAGTGGTACAAGAGGTTTGCCAGCATGATCTCAAGGGAAGCTATGCCAAAGTTCATCCCGGGACAAATCCTTCTTCCGGACCCAAAGGGTATGTAGTTGAAATCTTGGCCCTTGTAATCCACGGTTGCGGCATGGCCGCCGTCGATGAACCTCCCCGGCATGAACTCCTCCGGGTCCTCCCAGAACCTGGGGTCCCTGCCGATTCCCCACGCGTTGATCATGACCGTCGTTCCTGCCGGGATCATGTACCCCTCGATCTCGCAGTCTGCCATGCTGAGGTGTGGGAGGAAGAGCGGTCCGGGCGGGTGCAGACGAAGCGTCTCCTTGATCACGGCCTTGAGATACGTCATGCCGCTAAGGCCGTCGTCCTCGGTAAGAATCTCTGACTGTCCCTTGTTGGTTATCTTGCTCCTCAGCTCTGTTTGTAGCTTTCGCAAGGCGTTGGGGTGACGCATGAGCTCGGCCATGGCGAACTCAAGCACCAGGTACGTCGTGTCCGTGCCGGCATTGAACATGTTCTGTACGTACGTACGTACGTCGTGTCAGTGCCAGCATTAAGTAAGTAACTGATCGATTAAGTACTACTAACTGATGATCGATCGATCGATCGTACCATGAGGATGGCCTTGATGTGGTTCCTGGTGAGGCCGTGCTCTTGTCTGAGGGAGAGCATGACGTCGATGAAGTCGCCTTGTTTTTCCTCCTCGGCGGCGTCATTGTCGTTGTAAAGATGGGAGTCGATGAGCGTGTCGAAGAGGTGGTCCCATCGGTTCCTGAGGTCCTTGGCCTTGGCGAGCAACGCCCTGGAGATCACGTCCACCCTCGCCAGCTCCGGGAAGTAGTCCTGCGGCTTGAACCCGCCGAACACGTCCCTCACCACGTCCGTCAGCTCCGGGATCCGCCGGTTCCGCCCGTCCTCGAACAAGAACCTGCCGGACACGGCGCGGCACATCACGTCGTTCGCGAAAGCCCTCAGAACCAAGCTCAGGTCCAGAGCTTCGTCCCCGGCGGCGGCTGCTGCGGCCTTGGCGACGGCGGCGCGCGCCTCGGCCTCCCTGGCGCCGCGGAAGGAGCGCACCTTTCTGGCGCTCAGGAGGTGCACGGTGAGCAGCTTCTTGGTCTGGCGCCACCGCTCGCCGTAGGGCGCGAACCCGACGTCGAGGAGGCCGTAGGCCAGCACGTCGGCGAGGGCGTTGTAAGGGCGCGACGCCATGGCGTGGTCGTGCGTGCGGAGGACAGCCTCGGCCGCGCGCGGTGAGGACACGATCACTTTGGGCGGCGCGGAGCCGAGGTGGAGGAGCATGAGGTCGGGGCCATGGCGGCGGGCCATGTCTCGGAGGGACACGTGCGGGAGCTTGTTGGACCTCCCCACCATCAGGTGGAGGTGACCGATCACCGGCAGCCGCGGCGGCGATGGGATCATCTGCACCTGCTGCCTGCTCTGTTTCGGCTTCTTCTTCTTCAGCACAAAACGGGCGAGCACCAAGACAAGGACGACGAAGATGGTGATCACGAGCGCGACGTCGCCTTGGAAGATGAGCCGCCGCGGATGCTGCAACCACGACGACACCGCTTCTTCAGCCATGCTAATTACTTCTTACTGATTATTGATGATCGATCACCTGGACTGCTCAGTCACTAGTTACCTGGATGTACTACAATATATGTGTATGTATGGCTTTTTATCACCTATGCTACCGTGATAGAGCGCGCATGAGTTGCCTCCATTCGAGTGTACGTCGTGGTCCACATTTCCGTCGCGTGTCTCGCGTGGGAACACGACTCTTGATGTGTGAGTTTCAACTTCACTTTCATTTCTGCAACCACTGCAAATTTCTTCCCTCCTCCTTTTCCTAAAAGTGTGACGACGATCGATGAAATTGACGATGATACCAGCCAGTTTATGGTCATGCGCAAAATTATAATGTCAACTAGGAATTTTTCCCAAAATATCCACAAACTAACTAATCATTATTTCGCAAGAACTTTTAGACCCAAATTTGCATCAACGTACCATGCCACGGACCTAGGTCGACCTTGCGTACCCGTGGTGAAGTTAGAGTGGAGCCCTGGTGCCTCACTTTCAAAATGTTTTCTCCAAAAACTAATTTTAAGTACACTATTGAGTATTGACAAGAAAAAAAATCGTTTTTGTACCAAGGCCCAAGGGGGATGTGCCACATGGTACATGAACCTGCACTAGCCCCACTCAGCTAACGTATCACTAACCACTTGTTTAGACAAATAACTGATAGTTTGGCCAAGAAATCCGCACTTTAATTAGCCCACGAAGATATATGAGTGTTTCTTCAAACTACTTTGTCTAATTAGCATGTAGTGCAGCCTAATCATTATGAAGATCATTATAGACTCGCTTGAGGAAGTTGAGCTTGTCTGAGTTGATTAGGTAGTGGAAGTTGTTGGTTTTGCACCCCCTAGCCACCTAGGTTTGAGTCCCAATACTCTTAAAGTTGGGTGCCTATTTGGTCGCTAATTCTTCTTTTTAATGAAAAACTGCCACCTCTTAGGTTGCATCCTCTTTTTTTTTTATGGACTCGTTCAAATAGACTGCTTGAATTTTTTTCCGAAGACTTGTATATTGTCTCAATATAACAGAATAATTGTAAGTTCCATTTCTTAAATGCAAAGGTTCAAGGTTCAAAAAAAGGTACATTTCTTAATTAGAAAAATCCATATTGCATCAGGAAACGTTTCACTTCTTAAGACTAAAAGTTTCACAGTTTTTATCACCATCCTCTATATATGATATATCTATCCTTGGATCAGCACCAAAATGTTTTGTGTTTGGATTTAATCCAAGGGATTAGCAACGACATTCCAAAAAGAAGTTGTTTAAGCACTTCAAAAAAAAGTTGCATTCATATCAACTGAAACGGCATATGGCAACACAAATGCATATGTAACCGCTTGAACATTTGTATAACAAATTTTAATAAACACTGAATACGTGATTAATTTTATCGTAAATTTTGGCCAACAACAACAACTTTGTGCATATCACAAAAACACATGCATGTGACAACACATAACAACTAGCACAAGTAAGCATTCGTCAACACACCATATAACGAAGGCCCAACTTTCTGCGGGATCTATGTAGGTAAGGTGTCTCACGCCAGCTTTGGAACCAAGAAGAGCTTCTCCTTCCTGTGCACAGTTAATCCAAACACCTCAGTCATATCGATGTCCTCCTTCTTCATCCCTGCTGGCAATTCCCAGTCAAATCGGTACATGAGGTTTGCAAGCATAATCTCAAGGGCGGCTTCCGCTGAGTGGATCCCCGGGCACATCCAAAGAAGACGTCTGCAACGGCTCTGGTCACTATTGTGCAGGGTGAGGCTTCTGCGGAGTTGGTGAAGGCAGAGCTGGCTAGGCTGATCCCGGTTAAATGGGACTGGGTGGTGAGATCGCAAGGGCTAAAAAGGTACTTGGTCACGTTTCCCTGTCAGGTGGAGCTACAAAGATTGGTGGCTATTAGGAGGATTCCAACTGACAAGAACGAGGCGCTCATGGCCTTTGAAGAATGGAACCAGGAGATAAAGCCAATAAGGAAATTACAAAAGGTATGGATGCATGTTTATGGGGTGCCTTATGAAATCCGCTCTTTTCTCCCCTTGTGGGCAGTTGGTACAATTATTGGAGCTACAACTAGAGTGGATATGAGGTATACAAGGAAAACCGGTGTAGTACGTATGCAGGTGGCAGTGATTGATGTGGAGTCAATCCCGGATGACGCCCACATCGTGGTGGATGATAATTTATAGTATGAGATTTTCTTCACCATTGATCATGTCATGCCTCTAGAAGATGTGGAGAACTTCGATGATGTAGATGATCTGGATGATGATGAGGGGGGCCAGCGCGGTTCCGAACCTCAAGGGGACGACCATGAGATGGAAGATGCCCAATCATCTGGAAAAACTGATGGCACCGAAAATGGGGGCCAGGAGGTCTTGCCACAGGAAAAGATTGACTCTACACGCGGGCAACAAGAAGGTATTAATTCTATTGATGTGCAGGACATACGAGACATACACAAGGCAGAGAGCGTTGCTCCTGTTGTGGAGAAGGCGGCTGGGAAGATGGTGCAGCAGGGGCGGGCGTCACTAACTGTGGCCTCGCTGGGTGCTGCGCCTGCTGATGCCTCCCCTGGCCTTGGGGGTACGCCGGGTCACGGTGCGCCCGCACAGGCTGGCCGCGAGACTCCACCGCGTGCGATACCTGCTGCTACGACGGCCTCAGCTGGACGCGGACAGGGCACAGCGCCGGGTGCGTTTGTCCCTGCTGCACCTGCACCGGCTGGCTGCGAGACTCCACCGCGCGCGAGCCCTGCTGCGGCGACGGCCTCACCTGGTCGCGAACAGTGCGCGGCGCCGGGTGCGCTGGGCCCTGCGGCGCCAACCTCGCCCGTGGGAGGGCACGCCGCGCCACCCGCGGCCGTAGGTGCTACTACCCCGGGCACGGCGGAGGAGGCTGTGGATCCTGGGTCTCGGACTGAGGTGTCTCCAGCACGATCATACGCAGAGGTGATGAGGAGTTCGCCGAGTCCGGGGCCTAGGTCACCAGGAGTTGCGGGCTCCCAGCTGCCCGCAACAGGCCCTCTTATCCCGAAGCCGGGCGACCATGTGTTCGCTGGCGGGAGGGGGAAAGAGGCTGGGACAATGATGGTAACGGAGAAGAAGCTTAGGAGGAGCCAGAGGTCGACGGTCAATGACGAGCACACGCTTGACCCAACGCATGGCGGCGAAGAAGAACTTGGAGTTACCAGGTACGACGTCGTTCACTTCTTTGCCTAATTCTCAAATAGAGACCAGAGTCAGCAACCTAGGGGTGTCTTTAGGTCAAGATAGTTCTGAAATTAACTCTTCAATTATCTCACTTAAAAACATGGAAATTGATAGGCTTTCAGTCTCTAGTAAAAACAAAAATAAGCTGAATTCTGTTTCGATCCTTCGTGAGGAGGAGGAGGAGGAGGAGGATAATCTTAACGCAATGCTCAACCACGTGTGTGGTCCATTAAATGAGAATGCGTATGAGGAGGGGCTTGATCACATATATTGTGATCTAAAGGCCACTCCACGAAAGAAAAAAAATCCAACTCTGGGAAGAAACAGCGGAAGGTTAGCCTTCCGAAAAAATCAGCAACATCGTCAAAAATGTGTATCCAATGAAAGGGATTTTCTGGAATAGCAGAGGTCTTGCAGACTTGGCTAAACACAGATATTTGGCGGATTTAGTACGTGAGGAGCAAATTAACTTCATTGCCCTCATGGAAACAGGTCGGGATGACTTTCCAGATACGACCTTAAAAAACCTGTGTGCTGGCCGAGATTACATATGGCATAGTATGGCACTTCAGGGAAGATCGGGAGGAATGCTGATGGGAGTTGACCTCTCAATTTTTGATATTGGATCCATTGTCGAAGGGGATTATTATGTTAAATTCACCCTACGCAATAAAGATGATGGGTTCAAATGGGTTCTTTATGCGGTTTATGGACCAGCCCAATCAGAAAATAAAGAAGCTTTCCTCGCTGAATTAGCTAATTCCTGCTCGCATGAAACACTCCCTTATTTAATCGGTGGAGATTTCAATATTATGAGGAAGCCGGAGGAAAAAAATAATGACAATTTTGAACCAAGATGGCCGAACATTTTTAATCAGGTCATTGAAGTTCTTGATCTTAAAGAGATCGAATTGTCGGGGCGCCAATATACCTGGGTAGGGCATGGTGAAGATCCTACACAGGAGAAATTAGACAGGGTCCTGGTTAGCACGGAATGGGAAGAAAAATTCCCGCTATGTACCGTTGAAGCCAGGAACCGAGGCACCTCAGACCACACGCCTTTAGTTCTGAATACTGGTTCTTCGACACATAACACCTGTCCTCCTCTTTTTAAATTCGAGAGAGGCTGGTTACTCAGAGAAGGTTTCTTTGATATGGTGTCGAATGTGTGGCGCTCTACGAATCAAGGAAACTCTAGCATTGAGAGGTGGCAAAACAAGATCCGAGCAGTTCGTAAACATCTCAGGGGATGGGCGAAACATACTGCAGGCCACTACAAGAAAGAAAAGAAACGTTTGATATCTTTAATAGACTCCTTGGAGAAAAAGGCTGAACAATCTCCCCTCTCAGATAATGAAATTAACATGAAACATTATCTAAGAGAGAGTTTAGCATCTCTATTAAGAGAGGAGGAAATTAAATGGTATGAACGAGCCAAAGTCACGACTTTGTTGGAAGGTGATAATAACACCAAATTTTTCCATCTAGTGGCAAATGGTAAGCATCGCAAACAACACATCTTTAGACTCGAACAAGAAGAAGGGGTGGTTGTTGGCGATGAAGAACTAAAGTCATATATAACAAATTATTATAAAAGTTTGTTTGGTCCCCCAGAGGAGAGTTCTGTGACTCTGATGGAGAATCAAATTAATGACATAACTCAGGTAACTCATGCAGAGAATGAAATCTTGACAGCCCCTTTCACTGAAAAGGAAGTCAAGGAGGTAGTGTTTCAGATGGAACATAATAAGTCTCCTGGGCCGGATGGATTTCCAGCAGAATTTTACCAAGTCTTCTGGGAAGTCATCAAAGAGGATTTACTCAACCTCTTTGCGGATTTCTATGAGGAGAGACTGCCGCTATATAGTTTAAACTTTGGTATAATTACACTTTTACCAAAGACTACTGATGCGAAGCAGATACAACAATATCGGCCAATTTGCATGTTAAATGTCAGCTTTAAAATATTTACCAAAGTTGGCACGAACAGGATTAATACTGTCGCAGGGTCGGTGGTGCAACCATCCCAAACGGCTTTTATTCCTGGTAGAAACATAATGGAAGGTGTGGTGATTTTACATGAAACCATACACGAACTTCATACTAAAAAGCTAAATGGAGTCTTATTTAAAATTGACTTCGAGAAGGCTTACGATAAGGTCAAATGGAGCTTTCTTCAACAGACCCTACGCATGAAGGGTTTCTCCTAGAAATGGTGTCGGTGGGTAAAGAATTTCGTAGAAGGGGGCAGTGTCGGTATCAAGGTTAATGATGATATTGGCAGATATTTCCAAACGAAAAAAGGTCTCCGACAAGGAGATCCTATGTCACCTATGTTGTTCAATATCGTGGCCGACATGCTGGCTGTGCTCATTAAAAGAGCAAAAGATGATGGACAAATTAGTGGCATAATCCCTCACCTAGTGAAAGATGGTTTGTCGATTCTGCAATATGCGGATGACACAATACTGTTCATGGACCATGACTTAGAAAAGGCGTAGAATATGAAACTTCTGCTAACTACCTTTGAACAACTATCTGGTCTTAAAATAAACTTCCACAAGAGTGAGTTATTTTGCCATGGTGAGGCCGCCAATCACGAAAATGAATACATGGAGCTCTTTGGATGTAAGACTGGGGAATACCCATTTAGATATCTGGGAATCCCAATGCATCATAGAAAGCTCAGAAATAGTGATTGGGGAAAAGTAGAGGAAAGATTTGAAAGGAAGTTAAACTGCTGGAAGGCGAAACACCTATCTTACGGTGGGCGCCTCACTTTATTGAACTCGGTGCTTAGCAGTCTTCCTATGTTCATGATGTCTTTCTTTGAAATCCCAAAAGGGGTACTTACCAAGTTAGACTTCTACAGATCCAGATTCTTTTGGCAAGGGGGTAAAAATAATAAAAAATATCGCCTTGCCAGATGGGAACTGTTATGTCGACCAAAAGACCAGGGAGGCCTAGGAATCATTGACCTAGAAATCCAGAACAAATGTCTGTTGAGCAAATGGTTATTCAAGTTGCTTAATGAGGAGGTTTGTGGCAGGACATGATCCGAAATAAATATTTGGGTTCTAAGACACTGTCACATGTGGGAGTCAACTACTCTCACTTCTGGAGAGGCCTTCTAAAGGTTAAGGACGAATTCTTATCATGCATATCCTATAATACAAAGGATGGTTCCCAAGTCAGATTTTGGGAGGATGTGTGGTGTGGAACGAGGCCTTTCAACGAACTGTTTCCTAATATTTACAATGTAGCCTATGAAACAAATATTTCAGTGGCTCAAGTAATGGGGGAAACAAGGCGTACTTTATTGGGAAATAAGTTAACTGAATATAATAACCTAATAGCCAAGATTTCAGGCTTCAGATTACAAGATGAAAGGGACACGGTATCTTGGAATTTGCATAGAACAGGAGTGTTTTCAACACGATCTATGTATCTATCTCTCATGAACCAAGATATTCCTTTTAGACACAAGTTGATCTGGAAGCTGAAACTGCCTCTAAAAATTAAAATATTCCTTTGGTATTTATCTAAGGGGGTTATTTTAACAAAGGATAACCTAGCGAAAAGGAACTGGACGGGAAGCCAAAAATGTTGCTTCTGTAATCAAGATGAGACAATTCAACACTTATTTTTTGATTGTCATAATGCTAGGAATATTTGGAGGACAGTACAAGTGGCCACTGGTCTTAACCCTCCCACTTCTATAGCCCATATAGCGGGGGATTGGTTGTCTCTTTTTGACACTGAGAAGCAGAAAATCATTTTAGTGGGGGCGGCGGCCATGTGTTGGGCAATTTGGAGGAGTAGAAATGATATTTGTTTTAATAATGTCAAATATACTTCATTTCTACAGGCACTTTTCAGGGGAGCATACTGGCTGCGGTATTGGTCACTTCTGCAGCCTGAGGAGTTGAGAGGCCATTTTCAGGAGACGAGCATCGCGTTGGAGACGACGGCGTTGGAATTATTTGCATCTCATGGGTGGCGTGTCAATAATAGACTCCAACCTCTTTGATTTTCATGTTTCTCTGAGTCAGTCTGTGAACTGTCATTAGGCTGCGTGCTTGCAGAGGCCGGTGTAAGGATCGTGTGACCGAGAGGGGGGTGAATCGGGCACACTAAGAACTAAAACTTTTTGCACTTCTAGCTACTCTAACTAATTGCACAAGTAAAGGATACACAACTAGAGAGTACATGTGCACTATGTGATAGTGATCAAGCAAGGATAACCATGTGCTAGGACTTGTACATGCTATGAGCAAGGTATACGTGAGCATATAAGAACAACCTAGTATATAACAATAAGCTCAATAAGTCCTACACATGCTAGTGTATAAGTTAAAGGCAATCAAGCAATCTAGCATGCATATTGGTAACACATACGGAAGCTCAAGTAAGTCCTACACATGCTAGTGTATATGATAGATGGACAACCAACTAGCATGCAAACAAGTAACACATGGGGAAGCTCAAGCTAGTGATCATGACAACAAGATAGATGCAACATAAAGCATAACAAGATCACTAGATGATATCAAACAAGTGTATGAGCTATGAGCAAGTAGGTACACATAAGGAAAGCGCATATCACGAGAGATAACATAGAGCTAGCACACGGAAACAATCATCAAGCAATCGTATGATAAGCACAAGGTCTACTACATGCATATAAGATAAACGAGATAGTAAGTGCAAGTAGTAGAGAGTAAGAGTAAGAGATTGCTCATCGATTTTTCCCGTGGTATCGGAAGGATGGCGCCTTCCCCTAGTCCACGTTGGGTCACTCCCGCCGGAGTCTCGACCCCGTCCCTCCGCTCGATGGCGATCCCCTCTAGAGCACACTCCACTCTTCAAGTCGGTGATGTCCCCTAAGAGCACGCTTCACTCCTCGAGTGAAGTCACGGGCTTCATCCCGCCGCACACCGGCAATGCTCTCCTCCTTGGGACCATCCACCACTCCTTGAGTGAAGTCGCGGGCACGTCCCGCCGGGCTTCTCCCGGGTACTCCTCCGAAGGTAAGGCTCCGCACTTGATGCGTGCCAAAGGGCGCTCCACTAGCGATGCTTCTTTCGCACGGGAAGCTCCAAGACCGTGTACAAACTTGTGTTGGCTTCCACACTCTCTTTGGACAGCTCAACACCGACGCCTAACCGGTCTAGGCCTTGCTATAGACCAAGATGTCCTATTCTGGGCGTGGATCTCCAAGTTATTACACACTGTCTTCCGGGCAGCAGCATCCTTACCTGAGGCACTGCACCTTGTCGGGCCCAAGCCTGTTCACTATGGTACCCCAGTCCCCACAACAGACACATCTGCGGCACAGCGGTGAGTCAGAGACAAGTCTATCAGCTGCTGCATCGACTCAATCTTTCCATCAGTTCTACCAACAGCATTGCCCCGATTCTGATACGTCAGCTCAGTCGCTGCCAGGATGCTGATTGTTGTTGCAAAATTGACCATTTTATAGACCTTATGCAATGCACTAATGGTGGTTCGTAAAATCTCCCATGAGAGTATCTATCTGTCGCCAAAATGAAGGGTTAACATGAGCCTGTGGACAGAACCATTCTACGAGCATCATTACAGTCAAATGGGTGGCTCGACTGCTTGCTAGAAAATGGACGACCTCAACATGTGAACTGATTTGCTGAGCCTAAAAGAAGCAAATGGGCATGGGTGTACAGTGAGTGGTTTGACTTGCGTTTATCTTGAGGAGATTGAGGCATGTAATGTAGTCAATTCATAGGTTATTGCACAAAAGTTTGTGTTTGATTGAGTTAGTGTGATACTGTCTGATGCCACGAATCTGTAATGTACTAATGCAGCTTGATAGGAATCAGAGTCGCAGGTTGCCTAACGAATTGTGAAGCTTTGTGTCTAAGAATATTTTTTCTTTTTTTTTTGAATGGTAATTTCTTTTGTCCTAGTGCACAAGGGCTTTGAATTGAATAGATCTAATAAAGCCTGAGAGATTGAGGTACTTGTTCAGTTGTTCTTGCTTTGTCCTGTTCCTTTTTTCAAGGTGATACAAGGTTATAGTAGCAGCTCACTTGTAAACATCATTGTTTCTACACACACAGTTCTAGGCGCCATCTGTATATCAACTAGTACTTTTGTTACTTTGCAAAGAACAAAAACATATCAGTGGCAGGGTTCCTAGCTAACAACAGCATCTCACAGCAATTTCACTTGCCACTGTCGGAAGAAGCCTACCAAGAGTACCAGTCAATGCAGGATCTCATACAAACTCTCCAAGTTCCTGATGATCAACATGATGTGTGGCATTACATTTGAACTCAACTAAGTACTCTGCCTCTAAATTCTATCACTTGCCATTCAAGAACTTCCAGCCACCAAGGCCATTTCTTTGGATTTGGAAATTAAAATGTTGCAACAAGATGAGAATGTTCTGCTGGCTGCTATTCATGGACAGGCTAAATACAAGGAACATCCTCAGAAGGAAGAAGCAAAAACTTCAAAATAATGACTACCGTTGCGTTCTTTGTCAACAAAGAAGAGAAGAAACTGCTTTCCACCTCTTCTTTTCATGTCCTTTCAGCCAGCGAACCTGGCAACACCTAAATATCCAATGGGACTTCACTCTCCCCTTTCATCGTATGATTGAAGATGCAAGCTCAAAATGCCAACATTCCTTCTTCATGAAGTTTTTCATAATCAGTGCCTAGCAAATATGGAAGCAGAGAAATGATCAAATCTTTCAAAGAAGCAGACCAACCTTTGAATCACGGAAAAGGAACTTCAAAGAGGAGTCCCTCCTCCGATCCAACAGGATGAAACAGGATAAAAAGGACAATTTTGTTCAGATAGTCAATCTGTACATATAGTTTTATTTCTTTCCTGTCCTTTCTGGCCCAGCCTGTTCTGGCTAAGGGTGTACAGTTCTCAGTGTACTGGCTTTTTTTTTTGGCTGGCGCTTGCTACCTTCTTTTATTTTCTTATATATCAATAATATAGTAGCACAGTAGGGGCTTCCCCTACTGTAAACTACTCTAAAAAAAACTAGTACTTTTGTCTATTTTTTAGCTTCATTTTATTTGTTCTTTTTTTTTTTAATCTTTAGTTGGGTCCAATCCTCTGCTCGCTGGTGCTCCATCAACAGCATGGTCATTGCTTCCCCTACTGTAATTCCTCAAAAAAAAAAAAAAAAAAAACAGCATGGTCATTGTAAGTCGGCTTCAGGATAAGAGTATACGGCACAACCACCTCCGAAAAGCCTTTGTGAAATAAAAGTATTTGATTTTCCAGCAGATGCTAGTAAATAATGAATCGTTTGGTTTATATTTACGTATGTCACCGCGCATACAAATTTGGTATAACCCTTGGTACAAGAAAAAAGAATGATTGACATCGCCACCTGAGTTTGGACCGGATCTTAATCTGCACTATAGGTTGTCCCAATAGTGACGAAATGATTCAGGAACCCTCCAATCCATTGTCTTGCAGTTTCTCTAAGAGCTGAACATGTAATGAGTGATAGTAGGGAACGAGAAAACATGCAAATGGGCAAACTCATAAGTACATGATCAATAGTTGGCATTGGTGGTTTGGGTATTAGTGCTGTCAGTCAAAAAGATGAACAATGAATGTGCTAAAAGAAAATGTGTAGCTTCTAAAAGAAAATGTGTAGCTTCTGACTCCAGAAGAACCAAAAAGGTTGATCAATACTGACATGTAATTGCCCAAGTGATACAAGCATTCAGAAATACCTGGAAACAACAAGCCAGACAGCAGATGTTTTGACGAGTCCAATAGCAGTAAGACATGAACAGGGAGCAGTAAGCTACTGCAAGACAGCTATGCGGCTCTGAATTCCATATACTTCCCCAATAGTTAACTGCAACATATTAGAACAATAGCCATGACTCGCACACATATGAATCATGCACAGCTGCAGAACAGTAAATCAAAAGGACTAGCAAGAAAAAACGCAAGACAACCATCAGAACGATAAAGATCAATCAAGACTATAAACGTATTGTGGAAGAGATGACGTAACTACTTCCGCATTCATAAAACGCTATGAAACTAGCAGATGAGCAGCATAACTGAAAACATTATTACAAGAGGGTTCATCATCCATGCAAATTTCCAATTAAAAAAATGGTTGTACACAATCATTCCTATCCTGAACTCCGTGAATAAACCTGAAATCATTTGTTTAATTGTTCTAAGGTGTCCTATGTGAAAAATGATCGATCTAGCTGATTTAGAAATCACAGGTAACTCCTGAAAATTGAAATGACAGAATATCTAACCGTGGTTATGATGCCATCCTGCAGGTTTGCATTCGTCTTTCGGTTTTCTAAGAGATTGTTTGCTTCTCCTAGTTGAACTCCAAAATATCCAATTAAATTTGTTCATAATGTTCACTTCCTCTACCATTAGGGATACAGTAACCATTTAGCATCCTAAACATGTGGTGGCCATTTTCGTCTCCTGCATAAAACTAACCAGATCACTATAGGCCAAAAGGATGACATATATGGATCCAGATTATGAAGGGGAAAGTGAAAAATATTGCAAATGGAGGTAAAGATTAAAAAATGACCTGATTTATTAGTGCCACTGACCCACTCCAAATTCTTTGTTAATAACAATGTACCAGGGAACAACATCAAGTTAACTGTATCAAGTTGCTTCCTTTCATCTTGTTCAATAGGTTTGAAACCAAACGCTGATACCCAAGTACTCACCAACTCTGGAATCGCAGAAAGCACCAATATCTTTACATGAAAGGATCGTAGCATCTGCATCAAGAAGGAAAAAAAGGCAAAGAAAAGACACAAATTGTTATTAACTTCATTCACACACAAGAGCATGTCCAAATGTTTCTGCATCATGAATACTTCAGCAGTAAAAGAACACTGAACTTTTACTTAAAAATATTTATTTAATTAGTGGGGAGATTGTTTGGAAGAAACATACACGACTAGATTAGTCAATTAATAAACATGAAATCTAGTTCAAACAAATCACCAACAATATCTACGCAGGTCAGCGGCAATAGTGACATAAGGATATATGGTAGTAGATGTATGGTGAATCCACCATCGTACCAAACACAGTACCTCTTCAATGGTGTTTATCAGTCTCCGGCACATTCCTTGTCGACGATGCTCTCTGCAAGTTGCAGTGAAGGTCAGTTCAGCTGCTTTGGTCCCATGCAATCTGCAAAAGCCGTAAACAAATCTTAACTCATCAGCAATAATGGTAATGAGTGGTAAACACTGAATAAGTACTTTTGAAAATGATTTTCTGCCTACTTCCAGCAAATGGTAAGGGATTCCTGAAAAGTCAAAAATGCATACACACACCAGATAGATGAAAATGATCAAAAGATTACCTGATAGATGCTGCACATAAAATTTCTTCACTTTTCTCCAAGATCACAGTGTAGAAGCCATGATAATCTAAGCGGGCATACTTGGATCTGGTCAGGAAAAAAAACAGGATTTACTGCGTAAGTGGAGTTCAAATCTGCAGACGACTACCAATAAAATAATTCGTATGTAGGGTCCTCCCCTACTGTAATTTCCTTAAGTAATGGTATGTAAATGCAATACTGCCAACAAATGTAAACTAATTCGATAATTTAGACTTCGATTGACAAGAATGGATTCTGCACTTCTCGTAATATCCACAGTATCAGGTTGGGACCATATTTTAATGTGAATGGGGTGCCATGTAAACATCAAGCATGCACCAAACACAAGGGGGGAAAAATAACCTTCATTAACATGGATACATAATATCATAGTGAAAACTATTGCCTCTAGTAATCCAGACAGAACAACACAGAAAAAGAGATATTGAAACATGCATGGTTATCTTTCTTTTCTTTTCTTTTTCTTTTTTTTTTTGGGTGAATCTATTAAACACCTTTAGAGGCATAACTCAAGAAGGCCAAAAAATAGTGTGGTTACTAGTTAGAATACAGATAAATATATAGAGAACACGGGATACAGAAAAAACGATCATTTAGCTTCTTGAGTCAACAAAGTTAATAGTTTCACTCTAAAAGTAATATTGATTTGTTGAACTAGTAAGAGAAGCATACCATCCAAGTGTGGGTAAGATATGGCTGACACATATCAAATATAGAACAGATGGGTGGGGGGAAGAGAGTAGTCTCTTAGGTTCCCAGAGGTTGTATTAGCATTTTTTTCAAACCAATATGAATTTGTTACGTCAACAATAAAGAGACATAAAATAAAAAGCATAATAACAGTTAGAACACTTGCCCCTGATTGTATAAGACATGTGGTATCATGTCTATGCCAGTTCTAGTATCCACCATTCGAATGAAACATTCCTCAATTAGATTTAGAGCCACTGCTAATTTTGTATTGCATTCTACCATATGGGCAATCTTTTGTACAGAATGGAGCTGCTGCCCACCGCTGTTGCACCTCAATATGGTCCACGAAAGCCCATCATCAAGGAAATTCTCCACTCCAACAAGGTCACGCAGTTTACTATATATCTGTTACAAAACGCAAAGATGCAGCAATATGAGCATAGAAAATGGAGAAAAGTAGCATAACATTCGGCACAAAAGTTTGATTAAGAAGTCAAATTATTAAGATAACAGATGGTATTGCACTGTTCATTGAAATGCCAACCAGGTCAAAGTTTCAAATGGTGGTTACATTCAAGCTTTGGAAGAACAGTAAAACATTAGCACAAGAGAAAGAAAATTATAATGCCAAAACAAGTCATGTAGGTCAGACATGACAGGATTACAGCCTTGTGCTAGACTTGCAAGTCTATAAAAATGGGTAGCTTTATTTAAAGGGACGATTTGTTACAGCTCATATGCCAAGTAAATTATATAAATGCAAGGACTCAAGTACAGTTCACCAGGGCCAATGTTCTTGGGAAAGAAATGATCACCTCTTTACAGTATCTTCCACAAAACCATTCATCTGAGACAACATCCTCAAAGGTCTTTGCCCCCATCTCAACACAAGTGTCATGGTCTGCCAATGAACATTGTATAAGCAAGAATATACCAAATAGATGACAATAAATAGTACATGATAATTTCCTGTTCCCTACTACACCATACGAAAATTTCTTACAAGAACAGACAATTAAAGTGGAAAATTGTGTTTACCTATTACAAAAGATGACATGATAAAATGTCAAAACCAATATAAGTATCAAGATTCAAGAGGGGACCGATTGTAAAGATATTTAATACCAGCTTTTAATAGGAGAAACAATCTAAAATGAATTTTAAATGTAAAATTAAAGATAACAAAAAACCAACAGTTTAGCAGGGCTTACATGCAGCTCCACACTGTAAGCATTTTAAGATAGCTGAGAAACTTGAGATCTCCTCTTCACTAACTGGGCAACCACAACTCTGACACATACAGTTATGGCAGTACCAACTATCATCTGGTAGCTCCTGCATTAAAGAAGAGTAATACAATGTATGTGATTTGTTTGACAAAGTTCTGTCAAACAAGGGTATCAAAAGGAGATATGCTGGGGGCAATAGATACAATAGATACCTTGTCTGACAGACAAGCTTGATGGTAAGTTGATGGGCAGTTATCACAGCAAAGCAGTTCACCCCCATCTCCACAGATACCACAAGTATCATCATTTTCATCGATGGCTTCTGCCTCCACGCTTCTAGTGCAGTCATTACTCTGCCTGTCCATATATTCGGCAGTCCAAGCCTCAAGTTGGCAAAGGGTCAATGACTTGCCAGACTGGAGATACAGATTCAAGGATGATTTTGGAAGACTACTATCGGCATGAGCCTTGAAGTCTGACATAGTTAAGGTCTTGATACAACAACTGCAGAGAATGCCATCCCTGGTAACCCACCCATCCTTGAGTACTTCATTATTCTTTGGATCTCGGCACTGCACAACATCTTTTAGAGTCACAAATCCAGTGGCAATCAACCAACACAACACAGTCTTTCGAGCCAAAATTATCTGCCTTCCATCCAGTATATCTGTGCCCCCTTTTCGTGCTGTTTGGATAAGCAGCCTGCTGCGTTTCTTTGAGCTTTTAAGCTTCCTACCCTTACATTTTGAGGATACTGAATGTGAGGCAGATTTGTTGCAGGAGCCCATATCCCTATTCTTGACAATAGCTGTAATCAAAAGGTCATCATCGTTAAAATCCATCTCATGAGGTCTTTTATTTTCCCAACTTTCAGATTTCCATTTAATGACAGTCCTCCCCTGGCTTTGAGCTTCTAGTGAAGTACTGCATTCTACCACAGTAACATCACGTTTGTGACCCAATTCAGCAACTTTATTGCTGCCGTTTGAAACATTGACCAAGTCTTTAGATGAACCTCTGACAGATGATTTCTTCAGTGTCCTTGACTGTTTGCTTTTGGCAGTGACAATTTTTTTTGCACCCAACTCAGTAACATCATATCTAATTTCAGACCATCTGTTTGAGTCCACGAGTCCTTCAGTCCTTCCTTCACCCCTTGTATCATTCGTTCTCTCATGTGCCAAACGTAGTGACAGGTCTCCCTTCTCTCCACTCAATTTTTCCGATTCATGTTCGGCTTTCACATGCTTCTTGGACATGTTGCTTTTGGTTGAACAACTTCCAAATTCATTCGAACCTATAGTGGGCTGTGTAAAGCTTTGAGCATATAGGCCATTCAATGATTTTAATCCAGTTGATTCAAAGTCATATAACCACCTAGACTTCTTGCGTACCCTTTTAACCAAATTGTTACCAAGTTTTACACTAGAACAAATATGCCCCCCTTCACTATTTGACTGAAAGTGGTTCTCTCTTCCCCTAGCCATCTCAGGATCCATGTTCTGCGTGCAAGAAAACTCTGGCTTAACATGAGTCTCTTGGCTGCTTCTCAAATATTGCACATCATGATGCCCGTTGCAACTAGCACCAGAGGATCTATTGTTGCTATCGTGAACAACACGAGTTGAACTGTCAACGGCTACAATTGTTTTCTGTTTTTGCAGGGCAGTGATCCTCTTATCAATAAACACCACAGCTACAAAAGGATCCAGAATATGCCACTGTCGCAAAAGAGTGAGTGGTTTTTCTCCTTCCGCGGTCATCTTCCCAACATAATCCATAGCAGTAACAAGGTCTTTCCAGAATTGATCGACGTCCGACCACTCCATAGGAAACTTCCCCCATCCTGAACCCCCAGACGCTGCACGCAACTTCAGGCCACAAAACTTCCAAGCCTGCGCAAGCGAGGTAACAACCACCTCCCTCTGCGGCGCGGTGAAGTAATATGCCATCTTGGGACGGTCATTCCTTATCCGTGGCGTGATGCTCCAGCCAGCGTCCTTGAACAAGAGGTGCGCGCGTGCTTCCAGCCGATCAGGAAGGTCCCTATTTAGTGTCCTCTTGGAAGAAAAGGCAATTTTGCCAGATACTGGAGTTTTAACTTTGGGGAAGCGCCTTCTCGTGTAATATTTTCCAAGTTCCTGTGCTGCCTTTGGGACGTCGCCAGCCTCATCAATCGCCATGCGGCGAGAGGAGGCTGCTTGCGCAGCGCCATCCTCACAGGAAACCGTGGTATCTTTGGCAGGCCCAGTGAGGTCCACTGCCGCTTCAGTTCCCTGCCCTCGATCACAGCTTCCATTGGCGCAACCAGGAGCTGCAGCGGCGTCCAGGTCCCTGGGCCCCTCGGCTTCCCCTCCACCCCCGGCCGCCATACACCGTGACGTGATCCTGTCGCTGTCCTCCGAGGCTGTTCAGAGAGGAGAACCTGCGAGAGGAGATGAGGTGCAAAAATGTGAGCTCCGGAGGGAGAATCGGGCGTGACCAGCGGGGCGCCGGCGGAACGGAAGCACCGGAATCGAATAAAAATAGGATCTTGAGGATGGGAAGAGGGGACGGACTGAGACCGTCGCGGCGAGGCGAGGCGAGGCGGCACGGCAGGGAAAGGGCTCCGGTTGGAGCTGGAGATGGAATGAGAGGTGGATAGCTGGAGTGGAGTAGTTGGGAATGGAGGGCGGCCAACCGGACCCGGAGATGGAGGAGAGAGTGCTCCGCTCCGCCACTCGGCTGCCGCCATCTCTGTTTAGCTGGCTTCCTCGGTTTTTTCTTATTATATTATTATTTTATTATATTCCCTGTTCCTATCCATAACTAGAGACTCCCTCCGTCTCACTATACGTGGCATTGCGGGTGGAACGAAATCGTCGGCCGTAGGTATTACCAACTCCATTTCGTTTTACTCACTGGTCAGGTACTGTAGTAATTTTGACTGACCGTTTTTTTAACAAAATTTTGATGAATACTTCAAAGTACACAATATTATCAAAATATGTTTAGTGATAATTCTATTGATCAGAAAGTTTTAGACATTGACGACGAATTTATAGAAAAAGACGGTCGGTTAAAGTTGCTATAGTAACTAGCAAGTGACAAGTAAAACGAAATGGAGGTTGGTATAAGACTGTCCGCACAGGCGTCTGGTACCGGCTCCTGCAGTACGCGATAGAGGACGGAAGGGCTGCAGCGAGGTGCGGTAAAAGTTCCGTCAAAACACCGGACGCACATTCATACGCTATTGGTAGCGTGTGTAGCGTTGGTCCGGTAAAGCAAAGAGCAAGCAACAGTCGCACCTGAAAGAGAGAGAAAATAGGTTAAAAAAAGAAAATAGTGAGGAGAGAGGAGATGGTAGTTGGAGATGGTAGTAGTAAAATATAAGGTAGTTAATATAGAGTACTCCTTTCGTTTTTAATTATATGACGCCGTTGACTTTTTGGTTGAACTTTGACCAACAATATATATTTAAATAATTATTTTTTGAATGTGAAATAAATATCATTAGATTCATCAGCAAAAGCACTTTAAGATTAACCTATACACTTAGCTATTTACATAAATATTTTGAATAAGACGAACGGTCAAACATTACCGAAAAAATCAACGGCGTCATATATTAAAAAACAGAGGGAGTATAAGATATAGAGGATGATGGGTGCAGAAGAAATAGATATAGAAGAGAGAATATTGATGACGAGACTAGAATATTCTTTTTAGTGGATGAAAATAGAGTACGACGAGTACGGACAGCCTGACGGCAAGAGTGCCGTTCTTCATCCCAGCCGCAGCTTCCCGATTCAAATGATTGAGATCTGTCTCTATAAATCAACAGCCCGTAGTACACATCTTTCTAAGCCTTCTCAGGCCCAACTTAGGCCCACCGCAGCGCTCTCGTCGTCTTCGCAGTACCTCCAAGTCTCCCAACTCTTCTTCCCCACGCGGAGATCAGCAGCTCTCTTTCACGATCTCTCTCACCACACCTTGTCAACAACAATTTATTCGGCTCAATCTTACCGTAAAGGTAGCTGTGTTTTGGCTCCTCCAATCTGGTTCCTCGAGGCACCTAGAAGCAGGCATCATGGCGGGCAACAATGATTAATTGGAAATCGCAAAACAACATGCTGGCGCCGAGCACCCGAGCAAAGGATTACCAGCAGTAGGCCCGCAAAGACCATGTGTTTGATATTCACTAAGGCGACGTGGTGGCCGTAGATGAGACGACAAACAATACAAAGCTTCCCGTGCTGCCTTTATCTCCTCTCTATCTCCGTCCATCGCGGCAACATGCAGGAGCTTAATCGTCGTTGCAGGCCAGATTGCCGTTTTAATGGGCCTGATTGAGGACCTTTGGGCTAGTGATTAACGTGTGAGAGGGAGTAAGGTACGTCGTCGGTCAAACGGCAGGCTGTGCCGCTATAATAGCGACGGCAGACGATTTGATGGCGGGTGTGGGCACGGGGATTAAGGAGAAGCGAAAAAGGTAAATGCACGGAAAATAAAGAGAAAAGGGATAGAGATAGGGATGTATTAGAAAGAGAGAAAGATGCATTGGGAAGTGAGAATGCTAATTATTTTGGGAAAACTTAAGTATGCTAGAATGCCAATTATTCTAAGACGGAGGGAGTAACATATGCACGATAACATATGAAAGCTTTTCGTAAACATGGTACTCACCGCGAATTCACGAACGCAACTCTTATTTTTAAGAGAGCTTTTGAAAAGATTGAATTATTTGATCTTAAAATTCACGAGATCACCATTGGATGTTTCGCTGTCAACGACAACATCGTTTAAAAGAATAAATAGATGTAAAAATGCAACACTCATGTTATATGAGATTTGAACTCGAGTAAGTTGTTTTAAAAAAAACTAACTGAGCTATGCTCACTATGCAATCTTAACAAATTTGATTGAGTATATAGACTTGAACCCGGATATGTTTTTATTATAAAAAAAACCTAACCATCTGAAATATGCTGGCTATGCAATCTTAAACAAATTTGATCGAGTGTAATGGTGAAATGATCAACAAAGTCACGATTTGTGCTTTTTCAAAAAAGTTTCCATGTTATAATTTAGGAAATAATTTAAAGTTTTAAGGCTTATGTGAGTTGGGTGCTGTAGTTTTTCAAAATGTAAAACTCGATACATCTCAAAACCTAAATATTTTGCTTACAAAACTTTAAATATACTTTATATCGAACATAGCCTTACAGCTCAGGGCCAGGGCCAGCGACATCATCATCTACGGGAAATAGCATTGTCCGCGCAGATGCCGATCCCGGGTTGGCCGCCCGCCCTGTGGGTGACGATTGGTATCGAGTGACACTCTACTTCGGAAGGCCTTTGTGCTTAAGCTTTAACTGCCGCCATAAACTTGGGTTACAGTAGAAACATTTGTTGTTTTGACAAAACAGGGGAGTACAAAGTTTATTGCTAACATATAGCTATAGCTAGTACAAGACTACCGATCGAGTAGTAGATAACTGGTAAAGTGAAAAAAAAAAGGAGAGATACAGGTGCTGCTTGATCTTGGTTTTATTTTCTGCTGATTATGAGATGGTAGCTAGAAGCATGAAAAAAAAAAACAGGACGACAGACACTCCTCCTAGCTACTGGCGTCCGAGGCGACGACCACCGGCGGTGGGCGCTGCCATCCCCTGCTGGCCCTGCTCCTGCAGGGTCGCCACGCCACCGCCGCCGGCGACCTGCTCCGCCTTGTCTTTCTCATCGTCTCCCTCCTGCTCCTCCTCCTGCTGCTGCGGCCTCATCTGCTGTTGCTGCTGATGGTCCGCCTCGGCGACGCGGCGGGCGGGTGCGAAGAGGTCGACGGGCTCGGAATCGGCGATCTTGCCGGCCTCCAGCGGTGTGCCGTTGTGGAAGCCCGTGCGCAGCATCTCGTCGTCGCCGGCCACCTTGGCATGCGCCGTGCCGTGCTTGATGTCGCGCTTGCTCGTCGCCATTAATTCTAGCTTCTTCTTGTTGATTGATTGATGTGTGCTCTGTTGATTGATTGATGTACCGTACAAGAGTTGTGCTAAGATCGATCAATGAAATGATTCGATCACTGGAAGCGTTTGGGAGTACTATTTATATATACAAGAGGTAGCGGCGAAGGTTCGTGACCCGGCCGGGACACCTCAGGTCCTGTTGTGTGGCGACGTGGCCTGCTTTGCCGCCGGCTTGTGTTGCGCTGTGCCGCCCGCAGTTGCATGCAAATGTCTAGAAGAACCGTACAAAGCTACTAGTCGGTGCGCCTACTACGTGGTGCTTTGCAACCAGGCGGCACTACTTCTCAAAATAGGAGAGTCCTCCGATCGATCCCACGGCCCATGGTCCGGGTGGGCTAGGCAGCAGAAAAATTATGAATGGGCCAACGCATGCACATGTATGTGCGCATTCACATATGCATGCATGTGTTCCTAAAAAAAAAAACATATGCATGCATGTGGCCACCCTGCTGAATTCACGGGTCTTTTGAAGGCTTTTAAGGTTCCCTTGTGCAATACTCCTCCTAGCTCCTAAGAATTAAGGAGAGAGAAAAAAACTCTCAAATAATACTAGTGCGTAGAGCGCAGCCATGCACACACCACACAATCCTCATCAGTTTTAATTTGCTTCATCTTATCTCGACCAAAACTCTCTCTAACCTTACTACTAATACATTCACATTAATTTATAGATTCACTTGCTGCATGCAAGTGTCATGCATATGTAGTGCTTGTTATGGTATTTTGCTTTAACAAGAAAAGCGTGCGCGGGCACAGCAGGAAGCTAAGCATGCATGTGGTCCATGCATGATTGAGTAGTAACAAAAGAAAATGGAACTATATATCAATAAGCATCTAAAGAGAAGAGTAGCTAGAGTAACAACATGCATGATTTACATGTCTTGATGCTACGCAAGCATGCATCATCGTCTCAATAAACTCAACAACTTGGATTGTTTGCAATACAAATCAAAAACACGGATCGAGAAAGATAGATATACTTAAAAATAAAATGAAAGCAAGCAAGGCAGCAGCACAATTAATTAACACTTCGTGGATTCATCATGAGGTGAGCTCCTCCTCCTTGTGCGTCTCAATGACCACGTCGGAGGTCGGGTAGGCGGCGCAGGTGAGAACCCAGCCGGACGCAACCTGGTCGTCGTCGAGGAAGCTCTGGTCGGACTGGTCCACGGAGCCGGAGACGACCTTGCCGGCGCAGGAAGAGCAGGAACCCGCGCGGCAGGAGTAGGGCAGGTCGATCCCGTCTTCCTCGGCCTGGTCGAGGATGTACACGTCATCAGGCACCTGCAGCTCGACCTCGCCGTCCGGTGTGATGAGCTTGACGTTGTAGGTGGCCTGCGCGCGCAGCCTGGCGCCGCGGGGCATGGCGGTGGTCGGCAGGGCCACGGTGGCCGGCGCCGGGGCGACGCGGAGGGAGAAGGACGGCGCGCGGAGGCTGCTCAGGACGGTGGCCATTGCAGCGGCTGGAGTGGAGTGTGTGCTTGGTTGGACTTGGAGGAGGTCGAAGGGATGAGGTGGTTGCCAGTAGCTAGCGTGGCCGCCGGTGGGAGGCTGGCTTATCTTGGCGGGGATGATATAGGGACAAGCTAAGGTCGTCTTCACCGATTTCGACCATCCATTTTCCTTCCCTTTTTCTCCAGTCCACATAAGATAGCTAGGAAAATGTTTTTTTCCCCTGAAGAAGACACATCAAAAATAATATTGTTTTTGATGGCCTTGAGAATTTCGACAGTGTGAATAAAGAAGATCCTTCTGTATTTTGGGAGACCAAGAGATTTGTTCTCAGAACAAAATCGAATGGGCCGATCGGCCACTTGCTGCTGTCGCTCATTGAGCGTGTGGAGGCCACATACATGTCACGGGTTTACTGTGGCCATATATGTAGATCTATACTTTCGGCCGTTTTGTTTGCACATGTATGTATATGCACTATAGTCTAGTGGTTACAAGAGTCTCAGTAACACCTGAGGTCCTGGGTTCGACTTCCCGTGGGAGCGAATTTTCTAGAATTTAACGGCGTTGTGCTTTCAGCAGGAGCCGTCGATAGCTAGGCACCAGTGGTGGGTGTGCGTGCGTTGTGAGTGTCTGAGTTGTACTGTGTAATCGCAAAAATAAATAAATAAATATATATATATGCATTGTGCCTGTCATCTTATCTATTGTGTGTTTCTGGAGATATATGAAAGTAATTCGCATTCTATAGATTTTGTATGTACGTACCATGCCCTTCTTTTGTGGCATACCGACCTATTCTGTGGCAGCATTTTTTGTCTCTCAATAGATTTTTGAAAACCTATTGTTACACTAATTAGAATTATTGGGACACTACTCATGCATGTGAAACAACAACATGCAAGACTAGTACAGTGACCATTTAATTGTTAGTCACATGAACGTGGTTAATTCGATGACAGATGTTCCTTTACTGACCTGGTAAGTTTGCTATCAGATCTAATAAAAAGTCCAATATCCTTCCAGTTATTACCACCCGAGTAATCTGTGGCATGATTAAACTAGACATGTGATTAAGAACAAAAACAATTGTGCTACCTTGGTCGGGAACGTCAGACTACTGAGTTTGGTATTTTTTCTAAAAAAGTTGATCGACAACTGAAAGAGTTATAAGACATAGTAGTGTCAATCTAGTAGCATAAATGTTGTATTGTAAATCTTTATGATTTTTTTGGTATTGTCGCTCAAAGTAAAAAAGATTTGACTCATAAACCCTTATATTTCGGTAACGTAGTAGTATACTTGATAACTAGTGGGAGAGACTGCTTATGCGCTATCCTATTTGTTAGACATGTCAATCGATCACAATAATAATAAATAAATAATTTATCCATACCAATTTCACTAGACAACTAGATATAGCTACACAAGAGCCCACCCTTATATATAGGGTGATTCTTCACCCATATGGCCATACTTTTCGGGAAACCAGCATGAGAATTTTTTTTAAGTGAGAGACAAGGATTTGAACCCTAAAGAATCCCACTAGAAGGCATTGCCACCATGGCAAAAGAAGTTTGCAATACGACAAGATGGAAGAGGGCGCCCATGTGGGGATGATGGATTCAACAAGCTAAGGTAACCGGGGTGAAAAGAGGAATGATGGAGTATGTGAGGTGACGATGTGTGTGGTACCAATGCTCAAGGATGGGGGACGCTATTTGTACCGAGCTAAGAAGAATATGGGTGAAGTAAGATTTCTTATCAATGGTCACAAAACTCAGAGCATTTTTCTTTAAAAAAAATCCTGATGAGGATTTGTAAATGTGGGAAATTAAATACACGCAAAATAAAAATGATATTGATATATTGGGTTAAAATAATTATAAAGGCACTTCAAAAGTAACATCAACATAAGCAAGTTTTAGCATGACCTTAGATTGTTAATTAAACGTATATCTCGTCAAGGTAATATAGTGCAATTGAATAGAGCGCATCATTGAGTTAGGTACGTGTACATGTATGGTATCGGCAGTTAAAAAAAAAAGAGGAACAAGTACATTAATAAGCGATGTACTTAATGGATCAAGCATCCGCAGTAAAATTGAAATTTGGAGACCAATCACACACAACAGATCGACCTGTCGATGAATGGTCTCATGGTACACACTGTCAAGCATGCATGATAGTTACTATGAAGCGAATTTTCTCAGTCGTACGTACGACTTGGATATCTTCAACTCTTGTTGCAGCAAGGCAGACACAAATTAATTAGGAGGTGAGCTCCTCCTCCTTGTGCGTCTCGATGACGACGTCGGAGGTTGGGTAGGCGGCGCAGGTGAGAACCCAGCCGGTGGCAACCTGGTCGTCGTCGAGGAAGCTCTGGTCGGACTGGTCGACGGAGCCAGAGACGACCTTGCCGGCGCATGAGGAGCAAGACCCGGCGCGGCACGAGTAGGGCAGGTCGATCCCGTCTTCCTCGGCCTGGTCGAGGATGTACACGTCATCAGGCACCTGGAGCTCCACCTCGCCGTCGGGGGTGATGAGCTTGACGTTGTAGGTGGCCTGCGCGCGCAGCCTGGCGCCGCGGGGCATGGCGGTGGCTGGCAGGGCCACGGTGGCGGGCGCCGGCGCCGTGGCGACGCGGAGGGAGAAGGCCGGAGCGCGGAGGCTGCTCAGGGCGGTGGCCATTTTTGCGCTACCTAGCTTAGCTCTCTCTCTCCCTCTATTGCTTTGCAGAGCTTAGAGGAAGACGATGGAGTAATGCTTGTTGGCTATAGCTAGGGAACAATGGAGGGTGGCCGGCGATTTATCAGTAGCAGCAAGGGACGAGGCGGGTGCCACGTGGCGGCCAGGGAGTGGTCGACTTATCTGCTCGGGGATGGCTGAAGGAAGGAGGATCGCACGCTGCTCATCGCCAACCATCGATGGGCGTGTGGACGCCACACACACGATCGATCTACCGGCATGTCATATAGTACCGCACTATCAGTATGTGCAAAGCAACAGCAATGGATCGTGTGGCTCTGTTTGAACTACTACGGCCAATATATATGTTCTTGTCCACACATTTGGTCGGATAGAGGTCATGCATGGGACGTCCGTGATGCAGAGTAGAAGCCAATGGCTCTAACAAATCCGCAACTCTGATGGATGGTGTGTGGCCACGGAATATATAGTATATATCCAGTCCAGTGGTCGACTCGTAGCGGTACAGATCTAAGAATGTCTTATTGCACCCCATTTCCATTTCCATATCCTCCCTCCCCCTCCGTCCTAAACACCAAACTCTGAAATCTGATCATACGGAGATAAGTCACAAGTTTTTTGTGTGTGTGTGTGTGTGTGTGTGAGAGAGAGAGAGAGAGAGAGAGAAGAGATAAATCACAAGTCGTTAATTTCTTACGGGGAAAAAGGACTTGCAATTCGGCCGGGCCGCAGTTGTCCCTATATTGGGCTTCAAAAGGCCACCTCTCTAGGTTGATGTGCAAAAATGCGGCCCGTTCTTACCGCGTCATTCGTCTTGAAACCCATTAGGCGAACGCGAACGTGGCTGGCACTCCTGATGCCGTTCACGCGGAGAAATATTGAAGAAACCTCACCAATATTGACTAGCGAGCCAGCTATCTTTTTTCGACTTGGAGAATTTCAGCTTCACGCAGAATATAAAATGCATGTTGTCTTTTGACTTGTTCTCGGGCGACAATGTACAGGATAAATGGACAAGCTCTCCAATTTCCCGGAAAGTCGTGCCAGATGCAGCAAATGCTCAACTTACAGTTAATTGCTGCGATCAAAAAGACCTCTGTTGCATTGCATTACGCGGATTTATCTTGGAGCTGGCAGGGTCCAAGTCGTTTCCGGCATCGATCGTTGTATCCATGGAGCAGGACTATGGGAATTACTCAAGTTATTCACTTCTTTGTTAATTAGTACTCCACCCATCTTTAAATATACAATACCATCTTATTGTCAAAAGTTCTAGCTCAATCGATCTAAATTCGCATAACTATTTTTTTAAAAAAAAAATTGCATTGAGCGCCAGAAGTTTGGTACAAAAGGCGCTTCGGTTCTCAGCAAGTATAGTGCTTCCTGATGTGGCTTACTTAAGCACTTATTCCATTGTCAGAGTAAGGTTAACTGAACTTTGTCTTTACCGGATGGAATACTTTGAGCACATCAACCTAGTATCCAATACTAGATCTTAATTTGGCCTTGTTTCGTTTTGTCTTGATACAACACATGACACCTGTCAGGCCAGCATCGATGGATCAACACATGACACCTAGTATCCAATGCTGTTCTTGATATATTCTGGATGCCAACTCAAACTCAATACTCTAATCTGGAGTTGTCAGGCCAGCATCGATGGATCACGCATACTTTGAATCGCGATGTGGCATCGATCCATGGATGCCTTCCTCGTCCGGGCTCAGGATACATCGCTTTCGCTTTTCCATCTGTCGTGCGCGCGCACAGATAATCATCATGTATATGCATCAATGATAAGAGCTTTCCCTTTTGCTGTCTATAAGCTAGATAAGGACGTTCAAATCTGTTCCCTCCGTTCTGTACACAAGAAAATAGTTGCTTATTCAGTGGAAAATTTTCACTTTTGGGAAATTTATCACGATGTATGTATACAAGCAGCGGACTAGCTTAGCCGAGGGAGGGAATGGATCTAAATTAAAAACAGCCATTGCAATTGTATATAGAGAAGTACTAACCAGAAGATAAGGTTTAGTTTACCCAAGTATTAATCAATTACATGAGGCATGTGTTCAGTGGACACATTCTTCAGACATACCCATAATTTATGCTTCAGAGGCAACGTAGCAAAGCTCCTGACTTCAGACATTAGCAATCGATTAGGAAATATGGAGTAGTAATAAAAAGGACGATCTGAGAGAGCAAACAGCTGCCGGAGAAGTTTCCAGGACCTAGCAAAGAATCTTTTGTACCTGACGTGAAGATTGCTCCAACACTGGTCGAAATGGTCAGTCAAACCGCATATGTTCGTTGGCTGACCATATATTCCACGTTAATTTACTTTATTTTTTAAAATAGCTTATTAGTAGGTTATTTCATGCTTCAGGCCACGCATGGTTTTTCTAATTAACTACTCCAAGATTTAGCTTATTAGTTTTTCTAATTTTGAGTAAAGATAAAGCTTTCATTTATAATTCATAGAAATACTAGACCTGAGAAACTTACAAGAATGGTGTGAACATTAATACTACGCGTGCTACTAGTAATATTCGGAGGAGTATTCCATCTTATTATCTCGTGACTAATAAATTAATCTCAAATGAGGTTTAAGCACTTAAGCTTTGTACTTGTGTATTGGATTTAATCATTTTGGCTTTGCTTATAAGCAACTCAACTCAATTCGCGCGTTGCTTTTTTCCTTGTCCTGGCCCTACTGTCAGGGGACTACGTACTCATCAGTCACCAGATGCTGACGTATCATGTGTGCATTTTTTCTCTTCATTTTGATAAGTCAATAGAATACATAGAATAGATAGATAGGTATGGGCGCCTTGAATGGTTTGAGTCATATCTCCATCTATAATAGATGTCTCTAAGCTAAGCTAAGCTTTGTTCGAATGCTGTTTTTCAGATGCTGGTAGAGTTTAGTGATTTATGCTCTCTTGCGATGCACTCTGTAGTCTGTCGCGTATCAGTTACTACTACAAATAATGCAAAATGCATTTGATTGAGTCGACGATAGATCGATCGATCCTATCATGATCGTGTAAGGATAATGTTAGTATTATCTACTCAAGATATTGTTTATTTTCCAATAGGATATCTAGCTTATGTGTGGTGAAGTCGATCATGGATTGAGGATTGAGTATCTATGATTGGGTACACGGACAAACAGCAACCCTAGGTGGCTAGGATAGGACGAGTGATTTGAGTAGGGAGTGACTTAAATGTATAAAAGTAGATTTTCCATATTTGGTAAGGTGCTTAATTAATCAGCTGGCGAGGATTAAGTATATGGGTGGCCATATACGCCAAACAGATGATTGTTTGCTTTTGCGTGCTTATTTGTTGCAGGAGGCACATCGACCGAGCATTGCTGAACGCAGCAAGCTAGCCGTTTTAGACTTCACGTCACCGATTAGGTGTTAACGCAAAACAGCCAAGGGTTTGGATTCTTCTTCTTTTTTACTACAAAGATGAACTCTTGTTTGATGGCGCTGTTAGGGTAAGAAATGCAAGTCTCCTTGGACAATGAGCTTACAAAATTAATGGCTACCGTCACGCAATTAATTAAGATCCGAATGTCAACATTTTGATGGATGAGACATCTCCATATAATAAATTTATTTTGAACAGGGAACAATACACAAAAATATATGGCACTGATGAATGGTAAGGACAAAAACTATGGTCTGTACATGGAGAGCCAAAATAGGGCTTTGATTTGCCTCAGTTTATTTAACTTGGTAATTGTCGTAAGTAGCATATGCACGGACGATTGATTTCTTCATTTATTATTTATAAGTAGTATAGCTAATTAAATTTCATAGCAACATTAATTGAATGCGGAGAACGACTTCATTCAAAGATGAGTTGATCTTTCATGGCAGTCTACAAAAATCGTTTTTTTTTCTGAAGAAAAATCTCAATTCAATGACCTAACACATGCCTTGACCATGAGTTGTCAACCACTCTATCAAGTTCCGTTTGTTAAGGATATGATAACAAGGTATTCCTTGCAATGCGACAATATAGTAGGTTCATGGAGAGGCTATTTACTCGTTCATGCATTTGTCAGATGTATGAAATGAAAATGGATACTGCCCCTAACTTGATTTTTTTTTTTATGGATATGAAGGGTTGGTTTGGTTGAAGGCAGGATGATGGGGTTCAGGTTCAGCTGCTGTGTGTGAACAAGGTGAATTGTCGAAACTAGGCCGCACGCACACCAACCCGTTGCGTCGTTGGAACCAACAACCAGCCAACCAGCGAGGACCGGACCGCGTCGGCGCTTCGCTTGTCCACTTTGAATTTCTTTTTCTATCGATATCTAATTTAATTTAGCGCCCTCGGGGGAAAGAAAAACAGGGGAGAAGCGAAGAAAGAAGATAGTTGCGCGTCCCTCAAAGAAAAAAAAGAAGAAGACAGTTGCGCGTGGGGCCCACGCATGATGTGGACCCAGCGGCGACAAAGAAGCAGGGAGGGAGAGGGGTATGATTTCTTTTGGTGGGGGGCATTCCGTTCCGTCGGTCCATCGTGGCCTTCTCGTCGTCGTCTTCTTCCTTCCTTTTCTTTCTTCTGGGCGTTCTCTTCGCCGTTCGCGCCGCCCGCCAAACTCCTCCTTCCTTCACGCCGCACGCAACCCAGCAACAAACTTGAAGAAGAGGATTCCAGCAAGCCGCGCCGCCCCTCCCCCCGGGCCTTCTTCCATCTTCCCGGCTGGCTTCGTCCGCCGTCTTCCTCGCGCGAGCTCCTCGCAAGGTAACATTTACTCGCCCCCGTACTAACTCGGCCTCGGGAGAGATCCAACTCCAATTAGATTGTCCGGTGAAATCCACCGATTGTTCTGCGCCATTCATTCAGTCATTGGATTCCGTCCGTCCATGGGGAGGGAGGGGATTTTTTTTTTTTTTGGGAGAGACAAGTTTGAATGAGTTGGTCTTCTGTCGTGTCGTGTTGCTTGGTTGCTCGCCACGACTTGGGCCACCTTTCGTTTTCGGTTTTTGTTCTACCCTTTTTGTTTTATTTATCTGGGAATAATAATCTGTGCTTGGTAGTTCCTGAGTAAACTATTCGGATCTTGCTCCTGATTACGCGCGACATCCAGCCTGGCCACACCCCTCTGTCGTTGAACGAACTTGGATTCAACTTGAATCCTCCTCATTCTCCTCTGAGGATTCCTTCCATTGCCGGTGGTTAGGACCTCAATTTCGATACGATTTTTTGCTTAATTTTCCAACTAGCGACCACCTGCTCTTGGCCCAATTTTGTTTGCTTGCTTCTACTGCCAACTAGTTTGACTCGGTATTCTCATCTTCAGGTCCAGCAATTCTCCCAGCAGTTCCAGGGAGATCTCCTCTTAGCTCTCCACCCGCCCCGACGCCGCAGGAGAAAAAGGAGGAGGACGGCGCCGGAGCAGCTGCAAAGGGGCATGTGAAACCTGCCTCCCGTCTTTGCCGCAGGCAATGGGTCCCGACATGGATCAACAGCAGCAGCAGCAGCAGCACTTCACCACCGGGTAACCCTTACATTCACTGAATTTGCTACTACTCCACCTAGTAATACTCTGCTTTTTTAAGACTATAGTTTTGCAATTCCGCAACAAAGCATCAGGCTCCTCGGAACTCTTGTCCCTTCAGATTAGGATAGTCGGTGTAGCCTGCAATATTATAACTGCGCTCGCACGGTCAATCAGCTGTATGGTGTTAATTAGCGGGAAGGAATAATCTCCAATGGGTTATCCATTTGTTTTACCACCGTTTAACATAGCATCAAAGCATCTAAGTATATGTCAAGCATAATACCACCCCCTTTGTTATGTATTCTAGTGCTTTGTTTGGGTGACACTGAAGAAGGATATTTTTATTTGTTTCTCCAATTAGCTAGGCCTCTGCAAACCATCATTAGTCTGGGTCTTTGGGACAACCTAGTGCTGTATACAGATGATGCCCTTGACGTAAAGGAACCCATTGCAGGCCCATCCTGATCATTTTTTCCCCTTTGGTCTACAGGGAGTCTGCATCCGAGGTTTCAGATGGTGATTATAACCATCGCAGCCCGCACGATGCAGAACATTTTGGACAGAATGCGGCTGGGGCTAGCACTAAGTACAGCAATAATCTTTCCACATATGACAGCTTTTCATCCTATACGTCGTTGCTGAAACATGGAGGTATCAGTCGCCGTCCATCTGCATCATCAATTGATGACCGTTCGACTAAGTCTGGTGATGACTCTGATGGGGCTGAGAGTACCAATGGCAGAAGTAGCAGCAATACACAAGTTTCAGATACCATCTGGATACCACCTGAAGCAGCAGACAAGGAGGATGAGACTGAAAGTTTTGCTAGAAGCATTGCTTATGAAGACGACGATGACGATTACAGTGATGGAATAAAGTGGGGTCAGTCGAGTTTCCCAGCCGCTGCTGACGAGCATCAGGCCAACACTAACATTGCCAGGTTGGAACGTGAAAAGGCGATGCTAGAAGCTATGAATGGGCAGCTGAAGATACTTGTAAGTCGATTTCTGGCTTCTGCTGGTATCCCTTCTTCCAAGGGAGAGGGCGGCGACGATTGGCTTGACATTGTGACTGCCCTGTCATGGGAAGCTGCGCTACTTATCAAACCTGATGCCAGTGTGGGAAAAGAAATGGACCCTGGATCTTACATCAAGGTCAAATGTATCGCATCTGGCAATCGCCGGCAAAGGTGATCAATAATCTCTGCATTTAGCTGTTTCCCCCCCAACCACATGGTATTTCTGTTTGTGTTTGGAACTATACCCGTATCCCTTACATTTTGCAAATTTTGATTATTGCAGTGAGGTGATCAAGGGCTTAGTCTTCAAGAAAAACACTGCTCATAAGCACATGCCCACCACTTGTCACAACCCTAGGCTTCTACTTCTCAAAGGAGTCCTTGGGCATTCTGATGTTGGTCTGTCGTCATTTAATTCAATGGATCAGGTTGGACATTTATGCATGCAAGCAACATATCTTTTTTTCTGTATTGTAGAATATAGGAATAATACTTTCTTCATGTCTTAAACAATCAGGAAAAGGACCTCTTGGAGAGAGCAATCTCTAAAACGATGGAGATATGCAGTCCGAATGTCATTATGGTTGAGAAAACTGTTTCGCGGAACATACAAGAGCTTCTTCTGAAAGAAGGTGTTTCACTGATTCTTGATATGAAGCTCCACAGGCTGCAAAGAATCGCACGCTGCACAGGTTCTCCAATAATTTCATTTTCAGAAGTTTTGGATACACCAAAGCTGAAGCAATGCGACTACTTCCACATTGAAAAATTTATTGAAGAGCATAACAGCACCAGTGAAGGTGGAAAGATGCCATCAAAAACATTAATGTTCTTGGAAGGCTTTCCAAGGCCATTGGGTTGCACGGTATGTCTAATTTAAATTTACAGTATACTGAATGCAGTCCATTCCATGCGCGCTAATAATACTCAACTGAATAAACAGCTATTTAATTTGAATAATCTGCACAGTTAACAGTGAGTTCTTTCTCATACAGATATTACTAAGAGGAGCAAATAGCGAAGAATTAAAGAAAATCAAGCAAGTTATGCACTTCACAGTCTTTGCAGCATATCACTTGATACTTGAAACATCGTTCTTTGAAGATCAGAGGGTTTTCCTAAATGATAAAGATGTTTCAAAAGAAAATTCTATTACCCCTACGGAAGAACCATCAACAACCGCTCATGATGTTGCCTCCACTGGTGGTGCTATCCCTGGCTTTCCTTCGCATGATGAATCTCCAGCTCTTAGACTGTACCATGCCACTTCTAATGGCTATGCTGATGTGACAAAATCTTTGAGATCTCCAGGAAGTGTAGATGCTCCAACTTCAATAACAAGCAGCTCTGCAAATGAACTTGGAGACGGTGCAAGCATCCAGTATGACTCGAGGCCACCCCGAAATGGCGAAAGGCTAACGCCACCAGTTAAGGAATTAAGGAAATTATTCGCTGACATGTTTGTCACCAGAATATTTATTTACCTGTTACATCGCTGCAAGAGACAAATGATAATCATAAAGAAGCCAAGGTCGAATCAGGTCAAGAAAAAATTGGTAACGGTTTTCATGTAGGGCCAAAGGTGGAAGAGCCTGCAGTTTCGAGTGAAAATGGGGAGTGCACAAATGATATCCAGAAACAAGAAATGACTCAGGAACTAATGCCAGCAGATTCTTCTACATGCGATAAAAATGAAGAATCGCCTGTTATCATAGAAAATGGGGAACATCTTAGCACCAATATCATTATCAAAGATAAATATGTTGACGGAGATCAAGCCGATGATGCACTTGATTCTCACAGCATACTGATTTTAATGTCAAGCCAATGCATCACAAAGCAGGCCATCTGTGAACAGAGCCATTTGTCCCGTATAAAGTACTATGGGAATTTTGACGTGTCCTTGGGGCGATATTTGCAAGACATTTTGCAGAATCAGGTAACAACAATTCTTACATTTTCAGTGTTTGTTCTTATTTGCATGAAATCCACATTTCGTGTTAGTTATTATAGGTCCTGATTGATTTGATTAATACGCTCATCTGTCAATGTCTATTTCTTGCAGAACCTGAGCTGCTCCTCGTGTGAAGAGCCTCCAGAGGCTCACGTGTACTCTTACACTCATCGAAATGGAAATTTGACAGTTCTAGTGAAGCGTTTGCCACCCCAATACCATTTGCCTGGCGAATCTGAAGGAAAAATATGGATGTGGACTAGATGCATGAGATGTGATCAGGAACACGGGATATCTAAATCAACTCCGAGAGTATTAATATCAGCAGAAGCGCGCAATCTCTCATTTGGGAAATTCCTGGAACTCAGTTTTTCGAGCCATTCTGCAGCAAGAAGGTTATCCATCTGTGGGCATCTGGTGAACAGAGATTGCTTACGCTTTTTTGGGTATGCTAGGCACTTTATTTACTCGGAAACGAATGATTTAAGTAGAATTAACTCCTCGAGAGACTTCCGGCTTTAGCACTAACTATCTTTTCCATTTTGGTAGTGAAAACTTTTTGTTTCTTACTGATTTAAAATTTCAGGTTGGGCTCTAAAGTTGCAATGTTCCGTACTCATCAGTTGAAATTTACTCTACATGCAAACCGCAACCTACGCTCCAGTTCTTCAATCCCATCAGGCAGGACTGGTTCGAAGGACAATGGGGACATGTATGGCTTGATCTCACCACCGTTTTGTTTGTTACCTATCTTCAGTTCATGTGAAATATTTCCTAACGCTTATGTTGCATGTTTCAAGGTTCATGCTAGAGGCATGGTGCTTTTTCTGAGGTTGGAAGCTTGTTACAGAACTTGAAGATGGAATGTCCTGATGCAATAACTTTAGCAAGCAGTTGTGGCCTCTCACTCCCTGTTAAGGACTTTTCTGAACTTGAAGAGCTATTGATGAAGGAAAAGACCAATTTTGAGGTAGGTATTTTGTGTTCATGTCTATTGTCCTCGGTAGTTCTGTTTATTACTGTTTATGGTTGGTCATAATCTGCACTGTCATGCAGGGTTCTTTAAGCAAGCCCATTGATCAAAATGGGAATCCATCCTCATCTGTGCATGAACTTTTGAATATAAACTGGTCCTATCAGGACCTTCTACTTGAACTGTACATATGGGACCGTCGTCTACAACAGCTGTTCAACTGTAAATCTTTTGGACTAGAAAGTGTTGCTAATAGCAAGAACCCCACTGATGCTGCTGTTGAGATTTCTGATGAAAACTTCAACAATGATAAGAAAATCAGTGAGTTCACAAATGATGACCGCACTACGACTTTGGAAGCAAGCAGTACCGCTGAGCATGCAAGGAAAAAACTTCTCCATGACCATCAGTCAGATAAAACTGCAACACTCTTGGTTGATGAAAGTCAGGAGCACTCTGAACTTTCTTGCAATGGAGGTAGTAGAGACGAAGAATCTTCCATTGATACTGGTCAAATAAATATAGATACCACAGCACAAACCCCAAATGTTTGTTTCGAACTATCCAATGATACAGAGGTCCAGGGGAATGTTGATGTGGCAGATCCAATACCTATGGAGCAGGAGCCTTGGATCACTCCCCGATATCCTTATTGGGATGAGAAAGAAAGGTGGATATGGAATTCAATTTCTGAGACTCAGTTGGCCTACAGGAAAGACATTCAAGTTGGATATTTGGAAAAGTTTGAACTCATTAACCATTATTCACCATCTTACCTGTCTCCCTTGTTTCAACACCATGAAGAGGTGAAGAACTATCCACAGTTTGCAGTTGGTCCAGGTAGTAATGTTTTGTGCGTACTGGAGGATGAAATATCTAGCATAATAGCTCGTGCTCTTGCCATCTCTGATGAACGCCGCCATTTAATGGATTCCATAGTTCAGAATGGAATGGAGAATAGCAGGGGAGATCATGCTAAAATAATGGAGAAAAATTATAGCTTTGTTTCTGAAAGCTCTTTCAGCTCATCACCATGGTCATCTATTGGGTCTTTAGACTCTGAAGCAAGCCTGTCATCTCTCGCGTCATTTTCATCTGATGACCTTTCCGGTTATGATAGCTCATCATTGTTGTCCTCAATACATCCAGAAATGACTGTCAACGGGAAAGTGACCCTTAAAGGCAAATATTCAGTTACTAGCATATATGCCAATCAGTTTTATGCACTTCGAAAGAAGTGCTGCCCATCTGAGCTTGCATATATTGCTTCCTTAAGCCGATGTAAGAAGTGGGATGCTCAAGGTGGAAAGAGCAAGGCATTTTTTGCAAAGACGATGGATGACAGGTTCATCATAAAGCAGATCAAGAAAACAGAGTTCGAGTCATTTATTAAATTTGCCCCTGAATACTTCAAGCATGTTTACCACTCTCTTGACACTGGAAGCCAAACTTGCCTTGCCAAAATATTAGGAATTTATCAGGTAGTCTATATCAACAGCTTGCATATGATTTCAATTCATTTTTCTGCTTTTATGTTTCTTCATGTGGCATCACTTGCTTGTTTCAGGTCAAGCAATTAAGGCATGGAAAAGAGGTAAAGATGGATCTGATGGTGATGGAAAATCTTCTCTTCGGCCACAATATTTCTCGGATTTATGATCTTAAAGGGGCTATTTTTTCGCGACGCGTTGCTGACTCAGCTGACTGTGACACTGTTTACCTGGATCAAAACTATGTTGAGGACATGCGTGTTTCTCCAATCTATATTGGTGGAAGAACAAAGCATCTTTTGCAGCGTGCAATCTGGAATGACACATCTTTTCTCACTGTATGTATAAAATACATCTTCACTGCAGTCATATGTATCAGGTTTTTTAATGAAAACTTCTGTTAACATAATTATTGTTCTTGCAGTCAGTCAATGTTATGGACTATTCTCTGCTTGTTGGGGTGGACAAACAAAATCGTGAACTTGTATTTGGCATCATTGATTATCTGAGGCAATATACTTGGGACAAACAACTGGAAACATGGGTTAAGACTTCTCTGGTAGTACCCAAGAATGTTTCACCAACTGTAATTTCCCCCAAGGAGTACAAGAAAAGGTTTAGGAAGTTCATGGCAAAGTACTTCCTCACCGTGCCCGACAACTGGACTCCTGATAATCCTTCTAAGGCATCCAAAGCCATCGGTCATAGTGATCATAAGTTGCCAGAAGTCCACAATGGTGATAGCCCGCTTCAGCATCCAATTGAAGCTGAGGCATGTGCCTAATCCTGTGCAGGACTTTCTGACGGTTTTGTTGAAGCATATCCAATTGTTGTTTTGCTAGTTTTCGCTTTGTAAAATGTTGTACATAGGAGGGCCTCAGTATTGATATATCCAGAAGTTTGCAGATTTTAGGCAAATTTTTTGGGGCAAGTGCGGTCCACAAGACATGTACCTATACAAATGTTCATTGTTAATTTCACAATTATTATAGTGAAATTACAAAATTGATTTCATTTTATTTCGTATTGCCGAGTCTCTGTTTACTCTTTGTTCAAGATAGACATCTCCTGACTGTGTTGAAATTAACTTACTTTGAGAAGTATGTTTTCCTAGTTACCCAATATAGTTGCTGGCGTCGCAAAGCTATGGACCAGTGTAAGTGCCTTCTGATTTTGCTACACACAGTACAATGCTGGTTTGTTCTACTAATGTATAGTGTGCAAATTCGGAAGATCTCCTGATATGGTACACACTACTTATCTATTTGCGCTTATGGATTTTTGTTGTAATACACATTTATCCTCTTAACCATTCTCACATGCAGTCAAAGAAAGAAAGCTTAATAGCTTTTGTTTGTACCTTTTCAGATACAATTCCCTGGAGATGAGGCAGCTCATATGTTCTCTGTCAGGTCGGAGTTTTCAGGTAATGTGCTTCCTATTTGTATTGGATTAGTAAGTAGCTGCCAGATGATGTGCCTATTGTTGCAGTTGTTCTGTATGCTAATTTATTGATATATGTCACTTATATTCCTTGTGAGGCTAATTGTTCTGATCGTTCGTGACCTCTTCTGAAACCTAGCCTGTTCTTTAGCCCCCTACAGCTCAGGTCGGTTCCTAAGTAATTGCTGATTTCTTTTTGTAGAGCTTAAGATATTATTTATCGAGAATAATCGTCTCCTGATCAGATAAAGAGAATATAGTTTGTTTGCTCAGAAGGTTGCCTGCTTTTCTCCTGGTCAGTTTGTATTGAATTTTTCATATTAGAATTCCTAGAATTTATTTTCATAATGGGCACTATTTTCTGGGAGCAGTTTGTGATAAAATCGACTAAAATTTGCAGGGAAGTGTACTATTTTTGTTACTGAATGTGAATCCTGGCTTTAGGAGTGATCATCACGTTCGTTACAGAACGAGATGATTCGATCTGCTGGGTTCAACCTCAGCTTTTCTCAGTAGGGCAGAGTCCAGCTAAAGTGCGTACTATCATTTCTCTATCTTTTGACTCTGCAAGGCAATTTGGCATCGCAGCGGTCCCTGGCACTTCTCTTCATCTGATTAAGGTCCATTAGGTGATTTTCGCTCAAAAGAGGTCCACAGAGCATCATCTTGTTCCCATTCCAGAAGGCTGTCTTGAATCATTACAGAAAGCGAATGGTGATTGCTGTCGGAGATCAACGAGAAGCATCTCAAGAACCTCGCAATGCCGCACAAAGGTACCATCTTCGATCCGTCCATTATTCATTCTCTCTGATTTAGCAAAATGTCCAATAATATTTACAGAACATGTAATTCACCATGTCCTGCATTAGTGGAGTTACTAGTCAGAAGGAAACATTTTTCTTTTGAACTACTGCTATCACAGTAGCTCTGCCCTTTCACATACGAATGCAACTGATTTATTTAATTATAGAGGAAGTGAGAGCCTAGCATCATAAACAAAATAAGCTACTAGTACAAGAACTATTTTCCCCAAGTTCCTTCCTTTTTGTCAGATATGTCCAACAAGTTGCCTACAGCTCCGCATCACTTTTCCAGTTATAGAAAAGGACAGAGAGTTGTTTTCCTTTTTCCTAGGTCTCATTCGCCCACTTGCAGATTCTGTCATCACAGAACGCCAGCTAAATCTACGTACTTACTAGTGTCATTTTAAAAGAAAAGGCTAGGCATAGGTTTTGATTCTGCAATACGTAGATGGATGATACGAATGATTAAGCACTGCAAATCATCCGCGACATTGATTGGGAAGCATACAACGATCCTGTTGCATGGACTTAAGTATGGACACCCTAGAGTGCTAGTAGTAGTAGCTAGAGAATGAACAGAGTGACCAGAGAGAAAACAAACGAAAAAAAGGAACGTCTAGATTTGTTAGTCTTAATCGTTCTACTATCTACCATAGTAGCAGCATGCATCCTGCTCCTGCGTGCTCATGAACTGAAGGTATGATCGATGAAACTTGGAAGTGAAGACGATGCACCAGCTCAGCTGCTAGCGATGGCTGCAGAGGTCCGAGAGCATCTTCCTGCCCTCGACGATCTCGTCAAAGAAGTCATCGAGCTCTCCGATGAGGGACTCGGCACCGGACCTGAGCATCCCGACCCAGCCGTTGATGATCTCCACTCGCTCGCCGAGGGTCTCCAACCGGGCGTCGCCGCCGTCGAACTCGGCCTTGAGGCCGTCGATGGCGGCCCGGGCCTGGCGGAACTCGTACATCATGATGCCACTGGAGGCGTGGTCGATCTCCTGGGCGACGCGCTGGCGCAGGCGGCCCATGGAGGAGACGTAGAACAACTGTTGGCCCCCAGCTTGGTGTGCGCCGGTGGTGGTGAGGAGGTCGGGGAGGCAGGTGACGGTGCCGGAGATGAGGAGCATGAGGAGGAAGGAGCTGGCGTTGCGGAGCGCGTAGAGGACGCCGCGGAAGCCATTGAAGGCGTTGAGCTTGAACTCGAGCGGCGATCGGTCGTCCAGCAGCAGGGACGCCGGGTCCAGCCTGGCGTCGGCGAGGGCGCGGTTGTCCTGCTCGAGGGCGACGGCGTGGCGGCGCGGGGCGTTGATGGCGCGGTGGAGGCTGCGGGCGGCGGCGGCGGCATGCGGGGCGCAGAGCCAGTCGTGGAGCGCGCCGGGGATGCGTGCGGCGGAGGCGCAGTAGGCGTCGAGGGAGGAGGCGCCGGCGCGGACAAGCTGGCAGGCGTCCCACAGCCGGGAGGTCTCGTCCATGTACTCGTCCAGCCAGCTCTCGCCGGCCGGCAGATGGAGACGCTGCACCAGGTGTAGGAGCTGCGAGTGCAGGGACCGCAGCAGAGCTGCCGCCTGCTGGAGGAAGGCCGCCGAGAGGAAGGACGACGAAGACGCCAGGCTGCGGTGGAGGCCGTCCAGGCCGTGCGCCATGGACGAGTAGAAGCCGTTCATCTTCTTTCTCTCTTTTCCTGTCTAGTATTTCTTTTTTCCTTTTGGATTGAGGAGGAGGAAGAAGAAGCCAATGGCCAATCCAGGAAGAAGGTGGTGGCTGTGCATGGCCGTGGGTGGCAGCTTGGGTTTTATAGCTAGACTAGAAGAGGCAGAAGAGAAGAATGGAATGATGAGGTGTCTCATGGGCAGGGGGAAGGATGATTGGCCACTGCTGCCTGCTCAATGCCATTGCCCTTCCTTCCATCTCTCATGCAGGAGAGCAGCCATTGCATGGGCTCAATGCCAATCTGTCCATCTTCTCATGCATGGGAAAAGCATCACATTTTCATTGCTGAAACTCACCTGCTGGCCATGCTCGTCCCTCTCTCCTCTCCCGCCCTGTCTGTGTTCGATCACTCCATGGACCGTGGTCTGGTGTACAATGCACAGTCTTAGAGAGAGGGGGCCGGCCGGGTTTCTCGTGCTGTCCAACCAAATCAAATACTCCTTACTCTGCTAGCTCCGTGGAAGGGAAGGGACCAGAGAAGTAGTATCACAGAGAGCATTGCATGGCAGCTGTCATGTGTTGCGGCCGCTGGCCGTTTCCTTCCATTTTTTGGCGCCATTGAATTCGGGTGCTCAACTGGATTGAACTGAACAAACAAGCAAGCAGAGGGTACGCAGCTGCCTCTCCTCTGTCTGCCTTAAAGCGGCGCTCTCACCACTAGGCTCTCTGTGTAGTACACTCGGAATCTCAGTGAAATAGGTGAAGCATTAAAACTGGATTCTCATTCCGGTAATCAAATAAGTATGTACTCCATTCAGAGGGTCTTATTACTAGTGTCTTTGGAGGCAACAACATTATATTTGCCTCGTCTACAACGGTGGAGTAGAAGAAACAGTGGCACATGAGCAGATGTGCTCTCTAGTTCTAGATGCACACCAATACTGGTGGAGAACCGGTAGTCAGAGGAGGACAAAGTTTCAAAGGCGGCAGGACGCCCGAGAGATTTGTCCCTCCCTCTACAACTCCTGCTAATATTAGTTAGTGCCAGTAATGAGTCAGTAGTGAGCGAGTGAGGGCAAACAAGTCCCCATGGCCATTGCTGATGAATAATCTCCAGTTTTTTTTTTTTGAGGGAAATGAATAATCTCCAGTTGGTGGACATGGAATGGAATGATGATGGGTTTCCTTGTACCCGTACAAATCTCCCCTCCGGCCGCCTTTTGAGGCACACCCCTCTCATCCGGGCCGGGGCTCCCCTACCCCCCTTCCCAAACCCAGCAATCATGCCTAATATATGCTCGCGCCATGCCTCCTCTTTTAAGCAGTCACTAATGCAATGCTTGCACTCGTGCTAATCGTCTTTTTTCCAATGCCTTTGTTTACTTATTTCTGGGCCACCCGATCATGCTATCGATGGCTCGGATCATTTCGATCGTACCGGTCCCACATGTCAGTCTCACAGTTTTCTCGAACAATGGTGGGTGGGTTGTGCGCCTAGAACGCTATTATCATGATACTACTATATGTTAACAGCCTATTATTGTCTAGACGCTCGTGGGGTTTGGGGGAACGAGACCCGGATTAGGATTTGATTGGGGAAATCAAAGAGCATGTATGTTGTTTGGCTTTGGCTTTGGACCTCCCAATCAATTTCTTACTTTGAAACTGGAATACAATAGTGCTCCTCCACCATATAGGACATGATGCCTTGTCTTGTTAAGATAATACCTGTGCGTGGCCGTGGTTGACCGGTAGGCTCCACGCCACTCATGCATGCCTCCCTCTTGAATCCTTTGCTTCTCCTCTCTCTTCTTGCTGCATCTCCAGGACTGCTACACGCATCAACCGTGGCAAGTGACCTATGCCAATTACTACATACAACGTACCCTGAAAGTTTGCAAGAACAGGGCGTGTCATCTCTCATCTACCAGGCGGGACACATTAGATTAACCTGTCACATTTCGAACGGCTTGGCATTTCCTATTCGTTAACTGCTATACATATCATGCTTCCGTGGTTTGATCCATATTTTGGCAACATCTTTGCGCCATGCATAACTTCAATGTCTGCTCTAAAGTACTCCGGTGTTATTTCCATGTCAGATCACTGTATATGTTTAGTCCAGATTGGTATGGTTGGTGACTACATCAAAGCATCCCTGCTATACTATCTGGTTGATGCAAAAGCTTGCCACTTTTGTATACCATTTCTGTTGCAGCGGAAAATTAACTGGAAATTTAATAAATTTTATATAAGTAACTGACATAATCAAATGAAACATCAGACTTCGAATTGGGTGGCATGCGACTCTAGTTTTGTTGGCAGCAGATTGGGGCCTTGAAAAGCTACAGTGGAGCTGTCACTTGGTGTATTTGAAAACTTGATAAAAGAAGAAAAGGAGACGAAGATAAGTTTCTTCGAACGTATCTCAGCTACTGTATATGCAGTGATTTTTCTCTTTACTGGTCGTATTTGGTCTGGCACTGTGAGCTTTTTGTACCACGGACTTTTGTACTTGTTCATATATGCATGCTATATACCTATATGTGGTGATTCGGTTTCGGCTTGTTCCATTATTTTGGCAACATTGGCCCCACGACATAACTCCATTGTTGTCCATATGAAGTACACTTCCAAAATCAAATTCGTCCGGTTGGTGGCCACTTACAATGCACCATGTGCATTTTGCACTCAAGTGTATACAAGTAGAATTTTTTTTTTAGATAATGGAAACCAAAAAGAGTTTACGGCCTCTGCACAACACGCAGCCCGGATTTTGTTTTTGCAATAAAGTCAATCACCCAGAAACAAGTAGATATAGCAGGGGAGACCCTTTGCCGTTAGTGCAGTGCCAACATATGGTCAAAACAATAAAATGCGAGTAATAGCTTTTTAGATGGTTGCTTGTGTCCATTGCGTGTACAGTAGTCTACCGAGCCAAAGTCACAGAACATGCACCAGCTTTGCAGCAAGTGAGATTATATCATCGATGGAATGGAGTATATATAGCTGGCCATGCATAAGGCTGCACACTTAATTATGCACTGGCTCTGGGCTGCCTAGTTGTTCAATGATCCGTTGCATGACTCTTTTTCTCTCCTAGGTCTGCGGAAACTCATGATGCGTGCCTACTGCTGATTCTACTACTTGCAATCGATTCCTATACAGCAGCGTCAATCAAGATGGCACAGACGATGCTGATGATCGAGTGAAATCACGACCACATGTCGTGAATTACAACGCACTAATTGAGTGCACGAAATCGCCTCCATTATGCATGTCGATGACAATCCGAGGATGGATAAATGATGAGGAAGCAGAACAAGTTGCCATAGCACCACAGTGAACGAGAAGAAGCCATGCCATGAACAAGCACAAGAGGCGTGCCCAAGTGAAGTCTGAAGAGAAAAAAAAGGAGACAAGGCTGAAAAGAAGGGAAAAAAATAAAGGTTTGGGAAGAGAGATATACTCCTATGTCTCACTCTGATGATGGCAATCGAGTCAGAGGATACTTCATTGTTATTCTTTCCCTTTTAGAACAGCACAGGACTTCATTGATGAGCAGTAACGTAACATCAGTAGAGTCTAGTCGTAGAGGAGCGGCTCAGCAAGTGAAAGTTGAAACTGAATCGAATTCAGGTTCCGAAACAGAGGCCAAAGCAGGCAGGAAATCAGGGACTTTTTTGACGGCCAAGTTGGGGCGATGGACGAGATGGCAACTGCAAAGTTGCCGTGCTTTTTGCAGGATCTCTCTCACCTCATCTACTTCACCATAGCTGTCATATCTGCAGCTCATCGATGGGTATTGGCCAACTCCGGAATAATGTGGCTGATGCATGGACAGACAGCATCCATGGATTGCCGCTGCTCCGGAAAGGAGACGGAATCCATCGATTGTCTTTGTTTCAAATATCTCCTCTGCTTTGCAGACAACATTCATCAACGAGCGCAATCCTGAGATTCGGATGACTGCATGATGCTCTCTCTCGGCCGAATTAATCAGTCTCGATGCGTTTTCAATCAATGTAAAGACGAGAACATTAATAAACAAAAACGTGGAAAGTTTGCAAACTTAAGACCATATGAAACTCTTATACGAGGGGAAAATGCTTGAGTTAACACCTAGTGCTTGAAGTGTTAAGCGAGGTGGTTGTACCTATTTAAGCACCTATTTAACATGTGCATAATAATTCTTTTTCTTTGTCTTCTAAGCACCATGCATTACGAATGGGCATGCACAGTAGAAGATGTTACTATATACAGTGTTTCATTAAGCATATAAACACCTAGTGCAAAATAAGACGGTATGATTTTACTTATGTGCCTCCATTGTACATGCTTTCTCCGTTTTTTTCCGAGGGAATAGAAGAAACGGTGGAGAATTACTAGGAGCAATTTATATTTGTGTTGCAATATGCATTTTATCAATAAATATAGGATTACATGTACCAGTTAGTGTAAACATGCTATTGATGCTAGTATATTATAAAAATATTAATTAATTTACAGATTTAAAACATCTATAATACTCTACACTAGGTCCAAGGGAGTCAAGTGTACCACACAAGCGCTCGTGGCCTAATGGATAAGGCATTTGACTTCTAATCAAAGGATTGTGGGTTCGAGTCCCACCGAGCGTGGCTGTTGTTTTTGTTTTATTTTTTCGCTTGTTCGGCACCAGACCAGCCATGCTCTGTTTCATCATGGATTCTGGTGTTTTTGTGTAGTACACCGTGGCATTACATTTCTTCTTTTCCTTCATGGATTCTGTCTGTGATTCTGACTCCTACCTGTCACTCTTCATTGTGAAAATTTGAGTGTGGATAGGATTGAAGCAATACAAACAAAAAGGAGTTCTAATCCAAGTTTGTTGAGACCCCAAATGCAAAAAGGGTAAATAACGGTAATATAGAATGAATGAAGAATTAGTAACCGGACCAAAATCCTAAGGCGAATTGAACGCAAGAAAAAAGCCGTTCTCAATATGGCATAGACATGGTATCACGTATTTTTTCTATCTGTACCAACTCAAACTGAACTCCTTTTGCCCCCAACGCCAAGAAAAGGCTGTTAATTAGTTAGACGAAGGTACTTTATTCTTTCCTAATATGATTAACTAAATCTTGTCCTCTTGTTTGTCGGCCGTGAGCGGCAGCATCTCCAAGCGGCCCCTGGGTGTTCGAGGGCTTTGGGCGACGGCCTGCTGCGAGATGAGGTGCCTGACGTAGCCGTAGAAGGTGCATCCGACGAGCGTGATGGCGCAGCCGACGGCGTTCATGGCGGAGATGGGGTTCCGGAAGATCATCCACGACACCAGCACGGCCACGGCCACCTTGAGGTTGCCGGCGACGTTGAAGGTCACGGCCGTCGTCGAGTGGATAACGTAGAAGATGGAGAAGTTGAGGCAGAAGGCCAGCACCCCCGAGGTCACGATGATGATCAGCGCCGGCCCCACCGACTCGTACGTGTACAGCCAGCTCACCACGCCCGACCCCTCCAGCACGATCGCCGGCAACGACAGGATCATCGTTGCAAACGGTGCCATGTAGTAAACAGTGTTGATGCTGCAATGTCATGTTATTTATCTACTGTAGTTAGAATTTCGATCGGCCAACAGTGTACGTCAGATGGAAAACTCAAGAGAGGATCATTCTTCTTCTTTTTCTGTATTACCTGTCAAATTTGTATCCATGGAGCAGGGACTCTGCCAATATGGTCTTTGTGGATGTGGCCAGGCAGCCAACCATAGCAGCACAGAAACCAAACATGTTGAAGCTAAGCTCCGTTATCGAAGTCAGCAGAATTCCTCCTACTATTGGCACCAAAGATGCCCAAATGCGCCACTCAAAATACTTCCTCCACACCAACCACTGCAGAATCACTGTGTGGCAAGACGAAGGGATGGGTCAGAAAATTATATACTCCGTGTAGCAACTACACAAACACTAGCTGAGAAAGAAGAACAGGGGATAACCAACCTGTCGTCGCAGGAGTAAACGACTTTATTGTCTGCATGAAGGAGACTGGAATATACCGCAGGCTAACATTTCCCAGCACAATGTTAATGCAGAACACAAATGACATTGGGAATATCCTTCGCCATCGGTCCTCCGAGGCAACCTCGATCAGCGGCTTTATTTTCAGCACTTTGATTGCGATGTACGCTCCAATTGATGAGCATATGAAGTGCACGCACGACACGGTCAGAGGAAATTTGAACTCCAATTTCTGTCAAGGAAAACTGAAAAGTTGTCAAGTTCACGCCTTTTTGCCAGAAAATACCATCAACTGCCCCTTTTCAAACATCCAAGCAACAATAGTCAAATACAGCAAATGAAAAGCGAGGAACCAAAAACTTATGCTTCAAGGGTCTCCGCGACAGAGCACGCATCGCATGCTAGTTGAAGGTTTCTTAAAGAATACATCAACTGCAGTTATCTTATCACACAGTCCTTCATCAGTTTGTTGTAAGGGATGAACAACACAGTACAAAATATATCCTCTACTTTCTACAAGGCATATATTTACAGTTATTCTAATAAATATCTTTGTCAAATCTCATTGCCAAGCTAGTGTTCCCTTTCAAAAACTAAATAATCATTATCAAGCTAGAGCTGTCTATCAAGAAAGAGAAAACATGGCAATTAAGAGAATCCCGTAGGAGAATATATGGATCCTAACCGTGCCCCATATATCAGGGAACTACCATCCAAATATATCAGGACGCTTGTCACTAAACCTGCCAAAGTCAAAGATAAGTCTGGACGGGGATGATTCATCAAATCAAAAGTGAGCGTGAGACCTTGTTCAATCTTGAGGAATAGTGGCCTAAGAAACGACATTACTGCATATAGGTGCCATTTGGACACTAAACGTGCATCATCCATTTTGTTTTATTTCTTTTTTTTTTAAGTTAGAGGGGCGAGATAGGTAGTCACTGTATGATGGTTTTGGTGTACTGTTTACAAATTGTGTTACACAATACACAGAGGTCCACACCAGAACAACCACAATTCTGAAGATTTCACGTTCATCAAGAATTCTTTCACGATTTTTTTTCTTTTCATCTATGCTAACTATGACTGTCAACAACAAAAAGGGTTCTCGTTGAGTCATTTTTCCTCCACGGCGTTTACCCTCTGGCACTGCAGCCCATAGGTAACGTCCAAAGTCCAAACCCATCAATACGACTCACCAGTTATCCCCAAGGAGCAAAAAAAATCTTTTTTTTTTTTCCTACACCACAAAACATGGCAATCCTAACTCCACCACCAATCCGAGCAATTTTTTCTGTGCAAGAAGATCCTTCCATTGACAACCTCTAAAATTCTCACTAACACTACACGATCGATCGATAGGCAAAATCTTGGCATCAAAGCTGCCATCTTTTGACTCTTAAACTAAGGAATCGACCTCAGAATATGTAAGAAGGAATCACCAGAAGTCATGACGTATAATATGGGAAGAGAGCAAGAATTGCGACCTGGAAGATCCACTTGTTCATGATGATGACGGTGACGTTGAAGCCCCACCACTGGAGGATCGCGAGCACCGCGCGGATCGTGGTGGTGTTCCCCATCTTCCCGTCCTCCATCGTCGCTCCCCCGAGGAAACGACCGGCCCAGAGGAAGGAGGAGAGAACTGAAACGCCGGCGCCTCTATGATCAATTAATCCGATAATACAAGAAACTCCTCGCGGTGATCCATTAACCTAGGCTTCAAGAAGGACTGAGAGCTTCTTCTCGAAGGTTCTGGAAGGTTCAGGGCGCGGTAGTGATGTGTGGGGGTGGTTTGGCTTATAATAGATGGGAGGGGAGAGGAGGAGCAGGGGAGGAAGGAGAAGAAGAAGAAGGGGAGGAGGAAGACGAAGGAAGAAGCAGCAGAGCAGGCACGGGTGGGGGGATTGTTTTAGGTTGGGAGTTCAGTTGGTGTGAGGAGTCGAGACTCGAGAGGTGGCGCCACCAAAACACGCTATGTATGCCATGTGTACGCTTCCATATCATTTTTCCTTTTCCTTTTTATCTTATCTTAATATTAGAAGTCGAAAACTGTTTGTATTGAATTTTTAAACAGATAGTGATGCCTTCATAATCTGTAAGATCGATCACCGCGTTACAAGATCCCGCCTTTGTGGAGATGAGAAATCCAAACGCACCACTCGGATGAGAACATTTGTTACTTTGAATATCAAAAAGAAAAAAAAATTACAAAAGAGTCTGATGCATGACACGCGAGATGCCTGTAGGGTACTGACTGGGACCAGTGGCGCTGTGACCGATCCAGCAAAAAAGTTTAGGTAGGGCGACCACTAGACACAAATTTGAATGAACATCAAAATTTAGAGTACCAATCGCTGTCGAATTGGGAATTCGGAGTGGAATGGATTGGAGACAATACATGGGGTCGCCTCGCTCCATCGTGGCAGCAAGGAAAGACAGACGTAACAACAAGAGCTCGGCCATTCTGCGTCTTCTTCCCCTTCCACACACTCAGCCGCGCATCCCATCAATCAGACAAATAAAGCAAGCAATCATTTACCTAGCACACGCTAGATCAAGCCTTTCAATCACCAATCATACGCAAATAAGCTGGAAGCAAGGTGATTGCTGCTGCCACGCCTAACAAATCCAAGCGTGAGCTGCCTCCCTTCTTCTTCCTTCGACACAGTTGCAACACACAACAAACAGCAACCACGGCCATGGGCAGTAGGGTCACCGGAGCTCAAGAAGAGGAGCGGTAGGGGGTATTTGGCCCCCCTACCTTGCACCATTGGTAGATCCGCCTCTGACTGGGACTAATTTTTTTGGCGATCAGTCCAACCAGAAACGTAGTATCTTTTAATAACCAAGTCCTGGTTGAATTCATCTCTGATTTCTGCCTCCTACACTTTGAAGCAGGCGGATTTCTCGCAGATCCATAATTCATAGGATCCTACCAAAAAAAAAAACTCACAATCTCACGTTCCAGGGATGCTCGTCCAAAGGAAGGACCAATGGTCAGCTTAGTTCTTCTTGACCAGGATTCAGACTCACGCGTGTCCTGTAATTAGCAGAGAGATGTTGACGAAGAAAGATTCATCATCTTTATCCCTCTTGTAAGGAAGCCGGCGCTTTGGGCGCTTGCACGCATCCAGTTCCAAATTCATACTAGGACATGGTACAAGTAGCCAAACTCCGTCTCCCTCTTTGTCTCTCTCATTAGGGTGAATGAGTCAAGTCTGGGTACAAAAGCCCGTAAGAAATTCCACATCCTCTTGTCCCACTAGCCTTTGGTACGTTGACGCCAACTCCATGCCTACGTCTCCCAAATTCTCATTCTTCGATATTTGTGCATTTCTTCAAGTTCCAGCAGTATGCCTTCTCAGCAAGGGCAACAAATAACGGAACTGTTACCTCCTTCCGTGTCTTTGATGCTATTGCTTCTTTCATATGTCACTCCCATAACCAACCATCAATCACAAGCCAAGAATATTATGAGAGGAGCAATGCAGATGCAAAAGATATTATCCAAAAAGGAAAACGTTTATATCACAGAACGATGTCAACAAGGTTACAAAGGGCTTCCCCTCAAAAAAGGGGGAAAAAAGGAAAGAAAAAGGTTACAAGGGTATCATCACAACAATGGAGCACAGACGAAACAGCAGCACAACAATAACAATGTTTACACAACTGTCATGGAATTTCAAAAGGGAAACAAAGGAATAGACATTTCATCCAGCTACACATCCATAAACCGCCATCTTTACCAGGCAAGACTTCTTACTTTAGATATCAACGGCAGGAGACAAGCTGATTCAATTACTCAAGGTCGAAGTATTTATATCCCTTCAGAGGGACAAAAGAATCATTTCTTTCTTTTCACGTAAGCCTGTCAAAGCAAAAGCTCTGAAGCCGATCAAGAGGGCTACGATGCTCATTTTCTGGAGCATCACCTGGCAACACCTTGGACCTTTTTGCCATCACAAATATTCTTAATACCCTGCATGATCGACTTCTCATACTTTCGCAATCCGTCTGTTGCCCTTAGCATGCTACGATGCGCAATACCACTGACCTTTGGGGATAGAAGTGCGTGGCGGTTTCATGCAGTATATGTGATAAGCATCATCACAGCCATCACACAAGACTGTGTATTTCATCCCTGTCCTTGAAGCAGCCCCTGCACAGACAGGAAGGGCAGTACCAGCATGCTCGGTTCTTTTGCTTCTCTTTTGCAATCTGGCTTTCTTTTAGGCATCGAATGTGATAAAACTTGTAGATGCAGTACGGATGACCACACACCAAGAACTTCTTGTCTTCATCTTCACATGTGCCACAATGTTTGCACAAGTTTGATAACGCGGTGTTTTGAGAGGTCCGGTTCACTATCATCATCCATGCTTGCCACAGCACTCTCCTGAGTTTCAGCAGCTAACTCAGTTCTGCTAATAGCCTCAGGATCTTCTTTTGGCTTGACGATGTCAAGCCATTCACATACATTACAATCTTCATGTGTTCTGCCATCGTTATTATTATCTATGGCAACTAGTGCTGAATCGATGCAGGCGGGACAGTACCATTTTACTGGGACATCTTCAAGGTCAACGTTAAGACATGAAACATGGTACGTGCCTTCACATCCATCACAGATAATTCTCCCTTCACTGTCTGCCTTTCTGCCGCAATCCCTGCAATTCTGAACTCCATCCAGTCTAGATGCCCCAGTCCGTTTTGGGATGGTGGAATGGCCAGAATCACATGGGGTCAATTGTGTGGGAGTGGATTCCCTTTGGACTTTGTGAGCAACACCAACCAAACTTGTTTCCTAGTGATAAAATGCAATCAGTAAAATTACTTAAAAAGTTGGAACAACAACAAAAAAATAATAATAATAATAATTGGCAAACATGTGCACAATACACCACTTACCTCAGTCTTGTGCTCAGTTACATCAATTTCTGAAAGTCCAGAAGCCTGAAAAGAGTATTCCTATTAGCAATGTAATGACCTAACAAATTTCTCTTAGAATCATAATCTAGCTGTTTCAATGCTAGCGCCATTAAATATGACAAGGAAGCACCAACACGGTCCAACAGAAAACCATCAATTACCTGCTTCCGGTAAGAAGCTCGCGAAATGACTGAAAGACTGCTCGCCAGACCAGCCATTTCTCGGCCAATTTGTTCAAACTTCTCCCATATCTATAAAATGAACAAATGTGTATACAGTTAATAAAAAAGCATAGCATTGAAGATAATCTTAGCAAGAATGTTTAAGAGCAACTCCAACAATGGCCCTTAAACCAAAGCCCTTACTTTCCAAGTAGGGCTGCAATAATTTTCTGGGGTCTTGTTTCATATGTTTCACTCCAACAACACCTCCTAAACTTGAGTCCCTACTATTACTATGACATGTGGAGCCCATTTGTCATTCTCTCATATTATTTTTCTCTTTTATTTTTCTCTTTTATCTCTGATTCTCTCTCTCTCGCACGTCTCTCTTCTCTCCCTCACGCACGACTGCACGAGTCGCTCCCTCTCGCTCATCTATCTCCGTCTCCCTCGGCTCCCTCCTCTCCTTCGATCTCCCTCTCGCCGCCGCAGGTCGTCCATCTCCGAGGCGAGAAAGGCCGTGCCGCCGAGCCCCGCGCGGCCCCCAGGCTAGCTGCCCGCGCTCGTCCATCCTCTGGTCCGGGGCCTCGCCGCCACCGCTCGTCGCCCGCAACCTCGCCGTTCCTCGGCAGCCGGCCTGGCCGCGCCTGGCGTCGGGATCTGGCCGGAGGGCCGGATTTTGGGCGAGGGTGGCTGGATTTTGGGTGGGAACGACCGGATCTGGCGGCCATGTTCAAGGATTGGAGGGCGATGTGCGAGCT
>JAAXCT010001675.1:0-138825 GCA_012490785.1 Eragrostis nindensis
ATTAGAGCTCATGCGCGACGATTGAATTTAGGGTGAGCTCGTTCCAATAATGTCTTCTTTACATGTTTTTGAGAATAAAATACTACCTAATGATTAATTATTGTTAGGAACCATGGAGATGATTATGAGGTAGCTAGAGAGGTGCTTGGAGGCGTGGAGGGCCAGCAAGGGCGTCCAAGTCAAGTCGGAGGCCCAATCCAGTCGACTTCGAGTCTGTTTCGGAGTCCAGGAACAGTCTGCACTAAAACGGTCGCCCAGGTCGCATACGGACTCGGTTTTGGACGTTCTATATATGGATGGAAAGATAATTTCATAACCTTTCCAATGGCACCGGTCTCATGTCAAAATTCATCCGGAGTCACCAGGAATCGTCGAAACAAGTTGACGTCCAGAATCTGTCTCGGTGCTGCGCCACCGTAACTTGGCCTTTGGCTTTGTATCGTGTTGGAGCCCATTAGGGGCGGTCCAGGGGTCTTGCCCGCCCCTAAACCCTATATCATCAGTAGCCGCCGCCCAAGTTAGGGTTGGGTTTTGCTTAGATTATTCTGTCAAGAACAGTTTCGCCGTTCGTCGGTGTGAGACCCCAACTTGTGAGTTTAATCATATATCTGCAATTTGGTTGCATTCTTTTTGTTCTTGCTTGTGTTCTTCGATTCGCAGGCAAGGATAGCCTTCTCGGTGAGGTCACCGTGCAACGCCGGTTGATAACCAGAGGGGACGTGGTGCGCGATTGCGGGGTTCGAAACGTGTTGTTCAGAAGCCGGATCGATTTGTGTCAATTCCCCGCCAAATCGTGTTTATCGAACCTTTCGGAAGATCGGAACCCTAGTTCACATCAAGTGGTAATCAGAGCTTCAGGTATCCCGTTAGGTTCACCCTTATCCTTGTTTATTTAGATTAATTCGTTCCATCCTAGAGTCCAGAAAATGCCCTACAAAAATATTTACTTGTTCATCTTCCGCTGTCCTATCACCCTTTGTGCCACTGCAAATTTTATTCAGTTTTGCTTTGTTGAGTTTGTGTCCGTAGTCACCGTATGTTGCTGGGTTTAGCTAGAGTCGTCACCTGATTGGTTGCGGTAGGGCGCAAGAAAGAAAAGTTAAAAAAAAAATAGGCCGGTTCACAGATTGGCTCCCGTAGTTTGATATTGCTGCTGTCTGTACTTGCAAGGTTTTGTTTAAACCGAGAGAGAGCTGAGAGAGAATTTTTCTTTCCCTACTCTGCCGACTGTCATCTTATTTTCCTTGCATGTTTGGCTTGCCACGTGGCACTAGTAGGTGGACGAAATCTACGTGGTAGAGTTTCTGTTTTGGTTATAGCTGCAATTCTGGGCTAAAAAAAAAAAATCCAAAACTGAAGAGAGAAAAAATTTTCCCGGCTATGTTGTTCACCATCCTATAATTATCTTAGAAGCAAGTGCTTATTTTGTCTTGCGCCAATGCAGAGGGAGTTCTTATTTGTGCCTGCATTGACGTGCAGCTCCTTGCCACTTGTTAAACTGTGCGCCGCATTTTTCTTACTGCAGATAGCAGTTTGTGCTTTTGTGTTCGACTGCTTTTTTTCTTGTGCGGCACTTCTGAAAAAAAGGGAAGCAAAAGAAACAAAAGAAAAAAAAAGGCAGGTGCATACATAGAAGCCGCACAAAAGAATTGAAAAAAAAAATAAGCAAGGAAAAACAGAAAGAAAAAAAATTCAGAGTGCATCCTTTTGAGTCCGAGGTACTGTGTATTTTTTTTCATTGCTAGCTTGGTCTAGGTCCGACGACGGGTTTAGGCCAGCAACATAGACTTGTGCTTTGGACTATTATTCAACTTTGCAATTTCTGATTTCGAAGTTGTTATTCCTTGCTACTCAATATTAGCCTACCTAGCTCCACATATATCCTTCTGAACAGCACGGTATTGACCCTTGCAATCGCCGGATCACGCTCTTCAGGTATCCTATGCTTTGATAGTAAGATCCTTGTAAGAGCTTGGTAAGATGCTTCCATTTGCAAATTGAGAGTGTCCACATTCGTATAGTAGTGGTAGGAAAATATACTTTTGTGTGTTTTCTTGTTTGCTACTAACAATGACAGGTGATCATATGAGTACTCTAGCACAACGAGTGCTTAGTTCTGAAATGGAGAAGACGGAGCAAAATCAAGTCAACAATTTGTTCCAAACTTTCTTTGTTGTAAAGGATCGACGTGCTCGTGTCATCATTGACTGTGAGACTAGCCGCAACATTGCAAGTTCTGAGATGGTTGAGAAGCTTTGCTTGACCACACAGCCACACCCACATCCATATTACATTCGATGGGTAAATTCTTGTGAGAAGATAAAGGTAACTGAAATTGCTCGCATCGAATTTTTTATTGGTTCTTACAAAGATAGTGCAGAATTTGATATAGTACCTATGCAAGCGTGTCATTTGTTGCTAGGTAAACCTTGGAATTATACAAATAATGTTGTGCAAAATAAGACTGCCAATAAATACTCGTTTAAATACAATGGCACCAAATTTACTCTTAAATCTATGTCTGCTGCTGAAATTTTAGAAGAAAATCTCCAAAGGGATGAGAGACGAAAGAATGAACCTTTGAGGAAAGAATGGTTGGGTTTATATGATGCAACATTTTCATCTAGATCTGAACTGTTACAAGAGGGACATTTTTCCTTCCTCTTGTTGGAGCTAACGTCTTTCAGGATGAACATAAAGAAGAGGACGACATAAAAGAAAATGAGGTGCTCACAACCACGTGTGACGGTTCACATTCATTTGATATTGCACCTATTACTCCTGCTGAACTTGAGAGCAAAGATAAAGCTCATGGTGCTACACATACAGATGGTGAGAACTCTCTTAATGTGCTAAATTTTTCTACTAATCATGCTACTCTAGAGCAACATATAGTGGAACCATCTCTTGATTTACCTTTGTCACAAGTTGATTTTCCTGCTGGCCCTTGTGAGAAAGAGGAGTTGTGTGTTGATGCTTCACTTATACCTTTGCCACAACTAGTGAATGGGGACAATACTTCTGTTTTTGAGTTACGTACTTGTGATGAAATTAAACATTTGTTGCCCTTTACATGTGAAAATGATGAGCTGAAATTGATGTCTTCTCTAAACACTTTGGATTATATTGAATTTGATGTTCTTTGTGATCTAAGTTCTGTAGAGAGGATATTATTTTCCAAATCTGAATTGTCTTGTTTGTCTAAAAACAAATTTCATGCCATGGGAAAATATGATAAGAACGGTGTGTTTATGGTGCATAGAGTTTACATTTGTTTAGATATAAAGGAACCATGTGTTGTGCAACAATGTGATCAATTAGAGGGCTGCAATAACACTAATCCTATCACAGCCAGTTCTTCTAGTTTTGCTGTCAAGACACAGGTTATCTTTAAAGAAGGGAAGTATTCGTGGTTGTTACCAATATCTTCTACAACTACGGTCAAACCGAGACGGTTTGCTTTCAAGGAGGGGAGGATGATGAGGACATCACTCCATCGGATACAACCAACACTCCTCCGCTGTACATGCAAAGTCCAATCATTAGAGCTCATGCGCGACGATTGAATTTACGGGTGAGCTCGTTCCAAATAATGTCTTCTTTACATGTTTTTGAGAATAAAATACTACCTAATGATTTAATTATTGTTAGGAACCATGGAGATGATTATGAGGTAGCTAGAGAGGTGCTTGGAGGCGTGGAGGGCCAGCAAGGGCGTCCAAGTCAAGTCGGAGGCCCAATCCAAGTCGACTTCGAGTCTGTTTCGGAGTCCAGGAACAGTCTGCACTAAAACGGTCGCCCAGGTCGCATACGGGCTCGGTTTTGGACGTTCTATATATGGATGGAAAGATAATTTCATAACCTTTCCAATGGCACCGGTCTCATGTCAAAATTCATCCGGAGTCACCAGGAATCGTCGAAACAAGTTGACGTCCAGAATCTGTCTCGGTGCTGCGCCACCGTAACTTGGCCTTTGGGCTTTGTATCGTGTTGGAGCCCATTAGGGGCGCGTCCAGGGGTCTTGCACGCCCCTAAACCCTATATCATCAGTAGCCGCCGCCCAAGTTAGGGTTGGGTTTTGCTTAGATTATTCTGTCAAGAACAGTTTCGCCGTTCATCGGTTTGTGAGACCCCAACTTGTGAGTTTAATCATATATCTGCAATTTGGTTGCATTCTTTCTTGTTCTTGCTTGTGTTCTTCGATTCGCAGGCAAGGATTAGCCTTCTCGGCGAGGTCAACCGTGCAACGCCGGTTGATAACCAGAGGGGACGTGGTGCTGCGATTGCGGGGTTCGGAACGTGTTGTTCAGAAGCCGGATCGATTTGTGTCAATTCCCCGCCAAATCGTTGTTTATCGAACCTTTCGGAAGATCGGGAACCCTAGTTCACATCAGCTTGACCGCTGGTTTGTGGGTGATAGGGGGTCGCTACTCTATGTTCAATTCCATATTTGTGTAGCATTCCTTGAAGGTTTTATCAATGAAGTGTGAACCCCCATCGCTAATAATCACCCTTGGTGTGCCGAACCTAGGGAAGATGTGTTCTTGGAGCATTCTCTTTGAGTGGGTGGAGTCTGCATTGCGGCATGGTATTGCTTCTACCCACTTCGAGACATAGTCCACTGCCACTAGGATATACTCATAGTTTTCTGACTTTGGAAAGGGTCCCATGAAGTCAATGCCCCATACATCGAAGATATCGATTTGGAGGTTATTTGTAAGGGGCATCGCATCTCGGGAGTTTATCCCTCCTATTTTCTGGCAGCGAGGACATCTCCGTACATACTCTTTGGTATCTTCATACATAGTCGGCCAGTAAAATCCACTCTGCCAGACTTTAGCATTGGTACGGAATGCTCCATAGTGGCCCCCATATGGCGAAGAGTGACATCTATCAATGATCTGCATAGCCTCGCAGGTGGGCACACATCTTCTAAGTAGACCATCAGAGCAGACTTTATATAGATAAGGGTCATCCCATAGATAGTATCTGCTATCCCTGATGAGCTTCTTTTTGTCCTCCCCTGGTGGTATGTATCCCGAAACGATATAGTTAACGATATTTGCATACCATGGGTCGGTGCTTGTTACCTTTAGTAACATATCATCTCTCAAGTAGTCATTGATAGGTAGTGCATTGGGATCTTCAACTTGTAGACGAGATAGATGATCTGCCACTGTGTTTTCTACTCCTTTTCTGTCTCTGATTTCAATGTCAAATTCTTGGAGGAGTAGAATCCATCGGATAAGTCGTGGCTTTGCATCCTTCTTTGTAAGCAGGTACTTGAGGGCTGCGTGGTCAGAATAAACTATCACTTTCGCGCCCACCAAGTATGACCTGAACTTATCAATGGCATAGACTACTGCAAGCAATTCCTTCTCAGTGGTAGCATAATTGAGTTGTGGCCCTGTGAGAGTCTTGCTTGCATAAGCTATGGCATGATGCTTCTTATCCTTGGTCTGTCCCAACACTGCCCCAACGGCATAGTCGCTTGCATCGCACATGATCTCGAATGGGAGCTTCCAATCTGGAGGCTGGATAATGGCGCCGAGATTAACGCTCGCTTGAGTTCATTAAATGCCTCCATGCACCTCTCATCAAAGACGAATGGTGCATCCTTAGCTAGCAGATTGGTGAGAGGTCTGGCTTTCTTGGAGAAATCTTTGATAAATCTCCTATAGAATCCAGCATGCCCTAGGAAACTGCGAATCCCTTTGATGTTCCTCGGGGGTGGAAGTGATTCAATGACTTCAATCTTAGCCTTGTCGACTTCTATCCCTTTGGCAGAGACCTTGTGTCCTAAGACAATTCCCTCCGTTACCATGAAATGGCATTTCTCCCAGTTCAGGACTAGGTCGGATTCCTTGCATTATGTAGCACCTTCTCTAAGTTGCGTAGGCACCCATCGAATGTCTCTCCATAAACAGAAAAATCGTCCATGAATACCTCCATTACTTTCTCAACAAGATCTGAGAAGATAGCCATCATGCATCTTTGGAAGGAAGCAGGTGCATTGCATAATCCGAACGACATCCTGCGATATGCAAAGGTGCCATAGGGACATGTGAAGGTTGTCTTGTCTTGGTCATCAGGATGGATAGGAATTTGGTGATATCCTGAATAACCATCTAGGAAGCAGAAGAATGAATGCTTTGCCAGCCGCTCGAGCATTTCATCGATGAAAGGAAGAGGATAATGGTCTTTTCTTGTTGCCTTATTCAACTTCCTGTAGTCGATGCACATCCGCCACCCTGTCACAGTGCGCTGAGGGATCAATTCATTCTTTTCATTCCGCACAACAGTCATCCCTCCCTTCTTTGGCACAACCTGAACGGGACTGACCCATTGACTGTCCTGCACTGGATAAATAATCCCTGCCTTGAGTAGCTTCAAGATTTCCTTTTTCACTACCTCTCTCATGGCATTATTAAGACGTCGTTGGTGTTCACGAACAGGCTTGTGATCAGGTTCCATTGGGATTCTGTGTGTGCAGAATTCTGGACTGATCCCCTTGAGGTCTGCCAGTGAGTAACCTATTACTGATCGATATGTCTCCAATAAGGCTACCAGCTTCTTCTCTTCTTCATGGGATATCTTGTCACTGATGATAACTGGGGTGCTTTGATTCCCAAAGAGGAAGCTGTACTTGAGACCTGGCGGTAATGGTTTTAACTCGACGGGCGTTGGAGCAGTTTCTTCATGCTTGTCTAGTTCAACATATGGAGAAGCATCTTCATCTTTAGTAAAGAATTTAGTCTCTTCCTCCATATGGGGTGCTTCCAAGAATTCTCCAACTATTTCTTCAATAGAGGCTAATTCTTCCATAGTTTCAGGGTGCGTCTCAGCTTTGGTGTTGAGATCACGCCTGATGTCAACGGGGAAGCTTTCTTTCCCAATACGAACATCCAACTTCTCCTGTAAGTACTTTATTTGGGAGAATGTGTAGATTGGAGTTCCGATCCGTAAGAAGTCTTGCTTGGGTATATCGAATATGTGAAAGGCGAGAACCATGGGCTGTTCATTTATCTCTGTCTCCACTTCCCGCAAAACTCCTACCGCTGGGTAATATTTATTCTCGAAGACCAACCATTTCTTTGAAGGTGTTAGGTTGTCTTCGGACAGCCATCCACTACTTTCAGCCATATGCTTTGACATGATATTGACTTTGGCTTTTAAGTCATATATGGCTTTCCTCCTAGCAGTGGATTGAATATTCACCATAACGCAGTCGGGTTTTGGATTTAACTTGATTGTCTCCCTCGTGCATTCGGCTTCTTGAAACCAATCTTCCCCCAGAACAGCTGACAGTTGATGTATTCTTTCTGTCTGCTCTTCTATATCTTCCCAATCCAGTTCTTCGGCGTCATCATTGTCAGGGTAACAATTTCTCTCTATCGGATATGATCTTGTATCCCCGAATTTGGTGAAATCAAATTCCTCTTCGTAGGGCACGAGAGGAAGAATTGGTTCCACCACCTGAAGGTTTTCAGCTTCGGCAAGAGTTTGACCACCTTGGAACAAATTTGGATTTGTTGGGCAGACATAGAATGGTTCAGGAGTTTCTTCCATGATCGGAGCTTTTTCCATGATCGGAGCTTGAGGAACCTCAATTTGAAGCACAGGTTGAACAACGGGTACTTCTTCTTTTGGTAGCTCGGGTGTAGGTGGCACATAGCTGTCCAGATTGCTCAGAATTTTACCAAGAAGTTCGAATCCTTCAGTTGGTGTGATTCTTATGAAAGATCCCCCAGAAGCAGTATCCAGAAAAGTACGGCTTTTCGGAGTGAGCCCCCACATGAAGTGCTGAAGGAGTACTGCTGGTGAGAGTCCGAGATCTGGTCCTTTGACGGTGTATGACATGAAGCGCTCCCATGAGGCTCCCAATGTTTCTTCACTGCTCTGCTTGAAGGTAAGAAGCTCCATACGAAGAGCAATGACCTTTGCAACAGGGAAGTATTTGAAACAGAAGAGATCTCTGAGAGTTGTCCAATTTCCGTTGGCCCCTCCTACTGACATAGCATACCATTGTGTTGCCTTTCCACTGAGTGAGAACGGGAATAACTTCCATTTGAGCGTGTCCTGTGGAAATCCCTGGGTCGAAACAGTGGAACAAAGCAGCTCGAAGTATCTCAGGTGTTCATATGGATTCTCATCTTCATCTCCGCGGAAGATGTTCCCCTGAACCAGTGCTATGAGTTCTGGACGAATCTCATAGCTCTGGGCTGTGATTGGTGCAGATGCTGGAGGAGGCTCCAGCAATTCTCCTTTCGGAGCATTGGCGTAGACGATGGAGGATGGGTCCATGGTAATGATAAAGAAAAAGAAAAACAAAAACAAAACAAAATAAACCTATTCACGGATGATCCTAGATTCGAGTTAGCACAGCTACCGTTCCCCGGCAACGGCGCCAGAAAGCTTGTTGGCAGTCCTAAGGCCTAACAGAAATAAATCCGCAAGCGCACGGATACCGATGCAGCTTCACCCCAAGAGTATTCCTAAGGTATCGAATCCACAGGGAACGAATAGTGTACTAAACTCGAGATCTATGCAGAATATCCGTAAAAAGAGACACGCTAAGCAGGGGATTAATACAGTAAAAAGATAGTCCTCTGGCCAGGTAATCTAATGCAAGATACTAAATAACTGAGCAATGCGATAAGGGTTTTTCGATATCATCTACTTCGGGGCACGGCCGCCGCCAAGACACGCAACCCGAGAACTAGGTTCAACGTATCCGGTCAACGGACCGCGTCTAGGCCCTACACACTCAACCCGAACGTGGTGGACTACAGAGACCGGTGTAGCTGTCACCTACACTCGCGGCTACCACAACATCCCGTGGGGTTGAGGGCAACTCAGGATAAATCAAAGTATAAACACCACGTTTACACCTATCATTAATACCAGCAACTAGCAATTTCCTAGAGCTAGCACATGCAGTAAATAAGAAATACTTACTACACACCTGAATCCCATAGATAATAAAGAAGAAAACCTTACTTTATTGCTCAATAAATAGTACCTTACATGTTACCGGCCTGGAAGACTATGGCGACTACTCCCAGGCGGAGTATAGACCTGAGGCACCGAGGAAGCAGAACCCCAACATCTCCGGAGCTTCCGCCCTTCCTCCTCCTCTCACTCACTCTCTACTTCACTTATCAAAGTGTTTCTCTACTAAGGTGCGAGTTCTACCGTGGGAGCTACCACCTATTTATAGGCCTAAGTGAGGTAGAGTGGCGGTCACGACACGTCGGTAGTCGGTGAGGCGGTTTTGCCGAAAAGTCAGGCCGGCCGGCCTCCCACCTTGGCCGGCCGGCCATTCATTGTCCCGGATGGCCACCGCCTTCGCCGTGGACGTCCTAGATTGCCTCTCAAGGTCGGTTCTGAAGTCGGTTTTCGAGTGGGGGCGGCAGAAGTGCAGAAATCATCAAATTAAGGCCCAAAAGCCCACCTTCCGGATGTCGGTTGTTCATCCACCATGGAGACCACTTGGGCTTGATGTTTTGCAATGTGTATAGCCCACTGGAGGAAGATCGGGTTCATTGGAGACAAAAGTAGGCCGGCCGGCCTAGGGGGGTGGTCGGCCGGTCAGGGAATTTCAGCATTTCCTGCTATTTTCGTTGAGGCATAACTTCTGCTCCCGGACTCCGAATTGAGTGAACCAAAAGTCAATTTTGACTATCTTTTCGAGGGCTTTCACATGGAGATATCAAATGTTTTATTTGGATAAATTATCTTCATGGCAAAAACCCCTCTTTGTTTATAGTTTGTGGTGATTTTCCTTAATAATTGTACCTGCAATCAAAATATCACCAAAACTTGTGGAAAGCCATTAGTCCATAAAGAAAGTTCATTTATTCTTGATTGATGGCTTTTATAAGCTGGTGTTGGCGGTAAAAAGTTGTCGTTAAGGACCGCCAACAACAGGTCAATTCTGGGCTTTATTGTTCATGAAAGAGGAATTGAAATTGGTCCCAAGAGCATGGAGTCAATCAAGAAGATTCAACCTCCTACCAGTAAAAAAGAATTGCAGTCTCTGATCGGCAAAATCAACTTTGTGAGAAGATTTATTTCTAATCTTTCTGGGAAGATTAATGCTTTAGTACCATTGTTGAAGTTAAAAGCAGATCAGAAATTTCGATGGGAAGCCCAACATCAGAAGGCGCTTGATGATGTCAAGGAATATTTGATCTCACCACCTATGTTGATGCCACCTAAGTCAGACATTCCTTTCAAGTTATATTTGTCTGCCGATGACAAGTGTATTGGTTCGGCATTGACGCATGTACAAGATGGCGATGAGAGGATTATCTTTTATCTCAGTCGATGATTGGTGGATGCAGAGACCAGATATTCTGAAATTGAAAGGTTATGTTTATGCCTTTATTTCTCCTGTACTAAATTAAGACATTATCTGTTATCCGAAGAGTGTACCATTGTTTGTCGATCCGATGTCGTCAAACATATCTTGTCCGCTCCAGTATTGAAGGGCAGGCTTGGGAAGTGGATGTTAGCAATTGCAGAATTTGATCTCAAGTATGAGTCTGCCAAAGCTGTGAAGGCCCAAGTATTTGCCGATTTGATAGTTCAGCATGGGGGGCATGATGAAGGTGTGGTGGAGCTAGTTCCATGGCGCTTACTGTTTGATGGGTCGATTTGCAAAAGTGGATGTGGTATCGGCATTGTCATTGTCACACCAAAAGGGTCCAGGTTTGAATTTTCATTCACAGTAGAAGCTCATACTAATAATCAAGTTGAATATGAGGCCGTGTTGAAAGGACTGCAACTGTTGAAGGAAGCCAATGCCGATTTTGTTGAAGTTGTTGGGGATTCTTTGCTGATTGTGGGGCAATTGCATGGTGAATATGAATGTAAAGATGAAGTGCTTCGGGATTATTATCAGAGGTGTCAAGATCTAATGAAGAGCTTCAAGCATATTACATTCAGTCATGTTCCTCGACAAATGAATTCTGAAGCTAATGACTTGGCTCAGCATGCATCTGGTTATCGGCTTATTGTGGGTTCTGTCGACAGTGAAGCCGATGTCGATCTGCAGGATTGGAGGATCGAGATCATGAATTATTTAAAGGATCCAACCCAGAAAACGTCCAGAGAGTTACGGTACAAGGCAATAAAGTATGTATTAGTTGATGGTCAGCTTTATTACAGGACTTTGGAAGGGATTCTGTTGAAGTGTCTGAATGCCGATGAAGCCAGGAAAATGCTGATGGAGGTTCATGATGGGATTTGCGGGACTCATCAATCGGCGTACAAGATGAAGTGGTTGATCAGAAGAGGTGGATATTTCTGGCCTACCATGCTCGAGGATTGTTTTGAATATTATAAGGGCTGTCAGGATTGTCAGAAGTATGGATCGATTCAAAGAGCTCCAGCATCGGCAATGAACCCTATTGTCAAACCGTGGCCGTTCAGAGGATGGGGAATCGACATGATTGGTGAGATTAATCCTTCTTCCAGTAAGGGGCATAAATATATATTGGCGGCTACGGATTATTTCACCAAGTGGGTTGAAGCAGTACCTTATAGAAGTGTGGCTTCGAGGGATGTGATTGCTTTTGTTAAAGAGCACATAATCTACAGATTTGGTATTCCTCAGACTATCACTACAGATCAAGGTTCTATTTTTATTTCTGAAGAGTTCAGAGATTTTGCCGATGATATAGGTATTAAATTATTAAATTCATTGCAATATTATGCCCAAGCAAATGGTCAGGCTGAAGCTTCGAACAAATCCTTGATCAAGTTGATCAAGCGCAAGATTAGTGATCAGCCGAGAAGGTGGCATACTTGGTTGGCTGATTCATTATGGGCATATCGGATGTCTCGTCATGGGTCGATACAAGTAACACCATATCAGTTGGTTTATGGGCATGAAGCTGTTTTGCCGTGGGAAGTTACTGCAGGGTCGAGAAGAGTCGATTTGCAGGATCAATTGACAGCAGAGCAGTATCATGATCTCATGATGGATGAGTTGGAAGATGTCAATCAGCAGCGATTGATTGCATTGAAGAAATTCAAGACAATAAAGCACGGGTGGCTCGGCACTATAATAAGAAGGTGGTGACTAAGCTCTGTTTTCCTAAACGGCCTGAACGGCCGTTTAAACAGCGTCTAAACGCTAGACGGGTGGCCACCGTCTATGCCGTTTAGGCCGTTTAAACCCGTTTAAAACCCGTTTAATCCGTTTAACGCCCGTTTAAACAGCCGTTTAAACCCCATTAAACCCTAAACGATGGTCGACCGACTGTCTACCGTTTACCGTCTAGGAAATCATTGTGACTAAGCAATTTGATAAGGGAGATCTCGTTTGGAAAGTCAAGTTGCCGATTGGTGTGCGAGATAATCGTTTCGGCAAGTGGTCACCTAATTGGGAAGGTCTTTATATAATTAGCCGATGCGTGCCCGGTAATGCTTATATCTTGAAGGAGCTGGATGGAGAAGAATTTAGCCGAGCGCTTAATAGAAAATATTTGAAGAAATATTACCCCAGCATTTGGGTGGGTTCTTAAAAGTGTTCGGTTAAATTTCCGATTAAGCCGACGTTGAAAGCATCGCCTTTGAGATGGCCGATGCTGATGGTATCGCCCTTAGGGAAAATATATACAGGAAGAACAGAGGAGGACAATGAAGTGCTTATAGGTTACAAGCTATTACATCATACATGGAAATACAAAATTCTTGCGCCAAGAATACACACTGCGGGCTCTGCCAACTACAGTAAGAGATGGAAGTTTCTCCCTTTGCCGATTGTTGGAGTATCCGCCGGGTGTTGGCGCAGGGTAGGATGGGTCAATGCTCACGGCACCAGGAGAGGAGCAAATTCATGGACCCCATCACATCGAAGAAGATGTTATCCCTGAAAAGGAACCTTATCTGACGAAGAACATGAGTTCTTCCTCGTAGTCTGAAGAGGAGCCGCCGTTCTTGGGATCTAGCTCAAGAGGGATAGCGTCGGTTGGAAGAGGTTGGAAGAAATATGGAAGAAAGATTGAAGACCAGAGTAAAGATGTGAGAAAGCAAGGGAGGTTTGTGGTGGCTATCTTGCATATTGGGATGCATTGATCAGGCTTTGTGAAAGGGATTTTTCTTGCTGGCCATTGCGTTGATGATTCTGGTGAAGGAAGCCAGTTCTTTTATAGGCCGAGATGTGAAAGGAGATAAGATCGTGGAATAGTGAAAGACCTGTCGCAAATTAAAGTGATTGGTACGAATTGTCTGTCGAAGAGGTGCACGCCATGTGAAGACAAAGGTACAGTTCATTATGTCAGATGCACAGTTTTCACGTGAAGTGTCATCTAGAAGCTTGCAGGCGTGAGTAATGAGGAAGCAATCCGGCGCATGGAGATTCCATACTCCGGCTTGGGGGGGCATGTGTTGACACCAAATTTTGGCCTAGGACCCGTTGACAGTGAGTAACAGGGTGTGCGCCGGGTTGAGAAGATTGTGTACAAAGGTGGTAGCCCACAGGCGATCATAAAGACGGAGAAAATTGTGAAGACGCGCATGTGTGGGTTTGTGAGTCCTGTTTTAATTCTTTTTCTAGATTTAGAAAGTTTGACCTAATCGTGGTCGAGTCGGAGTCTTGCCTTGGGTGTATAAATATAAACCCAGGTGCTTGTAATAAAAAATCAATCAATACAATCAACTTTCGGCGCATCGCCACAATTTCTCGACGAGATCTCCGTCGACATCGGCGTCCATCGGGGCTCCGGTTTCGACTTGGATTTCGTCAGGTAAGCGCATCGATCTTCATTATGTCGACTTGTCCATGATTAAGATTGATGTGGCTGCTAGTTATCCGGTAATTTAGATCAATTTAGGGTTTACATTATGCATCGACTACATGGAATTGTTTAAGACCTAGTCCAGTTCTTTGTTACGGTTAGTTGACTTGTCCTAGCCGCGACCTTGTTTGCCGATTGCTGATGTCGATTTCCTGTTTGATCTAGTTACTCGAGTCACGGTTAAGGTGCTTGGTCGATTAGATCTGCTCTTGGTGATTGGGTAGGCAGTTTGACTTGTCCTGTCTGCTGCGCTTAGTTGACGTGTCCTCGGCGAAACAGTTGCTAAGAGTTAGATTTAATTTACTAAGTACCTGGGGCTGGTAGTTGCTGATTATACTTGTACTTGTCGATCGTGTAGAACAGTTTGACGTGTCCTGTTTTACTTCACTTAGTTGACGTGTCCTCGGTGAAGCGATCGTCAGATTATGGGTATAATTAGTGGCTATTGGTTTAACCGTTCTTTCGGAGTGTTTAGCCGATTGTTTACCACGTTCAGATATATGCTTGTGTGCTTTTAAATATCCTTTTGTTCCTGTTCAAGTATAGGTTTGAACCTTATTTGTCGATGTCGATTCACTTTACTATAATGCTTGCCGATAGATTTTGCCGATTGCATGCTTTGCCGATTGCCGATTCTGATGCATGTCATTGCTTTATTTATTGTGCGAGTATTTACTATTGCGACATGTCGATTCGTTTCTAGCCGACAGCCGAGTACTTATTTTATTATCTTTTATTCATTAACATCGGCTGCGGTTACGCATCGGCCTGTCCGGGGCCGATAGCCTAGGAATTTTACACGCTTTTCTTGTCTTTGTCGATTTGCAGGGAAAATCAACTGGCACGCTCCGGAATTCACCGCGTTCCAAGTTTTGGTACTGAACAGAGTAAAGCAAATCTCTCAGGCCACGTATGCGACCGGTAGAACACACATTTTACCGTCAACAGTAACCATGAAAGAAATATTGATGATGTCTTCTTTCTCCCACACTTGTAACGCCTCTCACTAGGAGCCGACATTGTGCTTACAGAATTAACAAGCATGCAAGATTTCAATATTTATGGATTAACAAAAATTAATTATGATTTAAAGAAGCATTAACATATATGCAAATTTACAGAGAACAAAGAAGCATTAACATATATGTAAACTGTTTAGCAATTTATGTTGATAGATCGGAGCATAAGGAAGCCAGCAAAATTGTTCGTATTTTCCTGATGTATATATGATTTTATATGCATTTTACATTTTTCCAGCATTTTCTATTGATTTGTAACAACTCCAGAAATCGGGGAAATGGCATGGCCAATCAGATCAGAGCACAGAGGACCACGGGGTCATGGCCGCAGATCCGGGCCAGAGCTCTCCCATGGCGCCAGCTCACCTGAGCATGGTAGTGCCCACGCCGGACTAGGATTTCCGCCTAGGCTCGCTGAAAGGAGGGTACGGGGAGGGGCGGTACGGCACGAGGAGCTCAGCGGATGGGTCGACATCCCTTGGAGATGGCTGGAGGATGGTCAGTGACAAGCGACGGCCGGCGGACAGTGGTGGCTGGAGCTCGGACGAGTGCACAGCGGCTAGGGGTCTTGGCTTGGGGAGCTTCACGGCGACCTGAGGAAGCTAGGTGTGCAGTCTAGCACAGTTACTTGGCAAGACAAAGAGAGAGAAGTTCTGTTGGCTAACGGTTGAAGAAATGCATCTGCCACTTATTTTTAATCAACGGTTGAAGAAATGCATTTTTCCAGCCACTGACGGACTTGGTGATGTTTGATCTGATTTCATAGCTTAAATATTTTCACAATGGAAAAGTGACTAAAGGCATTCAAATTTCCTCAAAACATCATCACTGGTTATTATTTTCGGACATAAGAAATAACAGGGGAATGGAATGACTCATTTCAAGAATAACGTGGTGTCTTTTGTTTCAAAAAGTAAAAGGGAATGGAATTATTTTTCTGATCATGGGACATGTTTTATTTTGCATAAAGGATAGCAGAGGACAAATTTTTTGATGAACAAAAAAGGAGAATTTTTTTATATTTAAAATATAGCAAACTGGTTAGTGTTTTTTTTTTTTTTTGCATAACTGATGGTAACCAAATACATTTTTTTTGTCTTAAACGATAATCGACAGCATATTTTTCATGCATAACAAAGGAGGCACACGCTGGAGCAATAGAAACAGAGGAGGACGGCAGAAACTAAGGGACGTCCAGTTTTGACTTTGGAAATGAAATAAATACAAGCTTTCCCGACAGGGTACTAGCTTTTCAAGTAACCGGGCGAACGGTTTTCTTACCATGGCTGTTTGAAATGCCTTGACAGATCAAGAGTTGGATGGTTCTGATGCTTTTCAATCGCATCCCTGCACTTGACGTCTCCATCCTCCACCTCAGCAACCCTCCCATCATCGCAGTCAACTTTGACCTTGACTTGCTTAAGGGAAGTCAGATTCTCCAAGCCACCACCTTCTCTCTTCTGTGCTTTCAAGAAGCGGCGGAGGGCTGCAGAAACAAGAGCCGGTGACCAAATACATTTTCAAGTTTGACTGCAAAAGGAACAGCAACAAAATATCAAATTGAATGAAAGAAAGAAGTGCATACACGGGAAAATAAGGGAGACAAATTTGATACCTTTGCTCCCAAGCCTCATGATCATTATTTCTTTCATCTTCGAAAATCAGAAAGTCCGAACAGCTGATCGACAGGCAACGGCACGTCAGCAAATAATAGAAGCGTGTATACACCGAAAATTAAGGGAGACGAATTTGTTACCTTTGCTCTGAAGTCTCATTACCATGGTAGCTTTGATCAGCAGTAGCCCGCAAGTTCAAACTAACCAACAGGCATGACAGCATGGGGAAAAGCATTCATATTTTTTATTTTCTTTAAGTGCATTTCCACTGGACTCATGTGATTTTCAATGAAAAACACTTGTAGTTCCACAGTCCAAACTCTAAAGGACACTACTATATGAGTCCGGATTTTGGGTTTTGGCGAAGGCAGATCGAGGTCAATCAGAGATATGCATTTAACTAACAATAGGAAAAATCAAATGAATAACTACACTCTTGGTCATCGACACATAAGGACTTTGGAATGCAAATTTTGTCAGAAATGATGCAAATGTAGCATACTACTCCTACACTAGAAGCAAGTACAAGAAAGCCCAAAAGAAGTTCAATGTGAGCTGGAGCGACAACGCAGCACAATTTTTTTCAGTGCATTAATCATGTGCAGGCAATGCTGCTACTACTACTAGTAGTGGAGTGGAGTAGAAGCGAACAAAAAAATGTGATCTGGTAAATAAGGTTTCACTGATTTGGCTCAGCCAAAAAAAAAAAATTGAATGTATCTTTCATGTTCTAACACGAACCAAGCTGCTGAACAAGGAGCACGCACCTCAGCCACACAAAACACTTGGCATGTACTTCCAAGCATCGTTCTGATCTGATGCTCATTGCTCAACGCATTGAAGGATTTTAGTTCCATGATCTGGTCATATCACTCCAAAATCACAAACGAAGGAGAAAGAAATTACAAGAGCCCGAGAGGAGCACCAATGAATCAATTCCATGCATGCTGCATGCAGTATTAGCCCAAACACAAATTAACTTGACAAAACCTAGTTCTCTAGCGAATGTTAGGAGTACCAAATTAAGAAAACCAAGAACGCCAAGAAAAGCGGCAGGGGCTGGCTGCTCACACGCCGCCTCCCCACGGGTACGGCGGCGAGCGTTGGTGGTCGCCGCCGCCGTAGGCCATGGGCGGAGGTTGTTGGGAGGGCGGCATTGGCAGCTGCGGCTGCGCTTCGTGCCCCGCCGAGGTGGCCGTGGAGAGGTCGAGCTTGACGTCGACGTCGACGGCGGCGTCGGGGAGCGGGAGGCGCTCGTAGACGGCGTTGGCGAAGGTGGCGGCGAAGATGGTGACGGGCCCCGCGGCGACGAGCGGGCCCACGACGCAGCCGCCGAGGACCTGGTCCTGGCCGGCGGAGACCACGACGGCGAGGCCCGACGCCTCGGGCGGGGCCGGGGGCGGGGAGCACGGTGCCGGTGACGGAGAGGAGCCGCTTCGAGCTCCTCTCCGTCCGCGCCGGCGCACGTACTCGGCGACGCAGGCCACGACACAGCGACGTCCCGAGGACGCAGACGCCGCGCCCGCGCCGGCGCGCGTACTCGGCGACGCAGGCCACCACGTCGGCGCCCGGGGACACCGCGAGGACGTGCGAGTGGAGCGCGTCGGGGCTGTCGCGCGTGATGATCACCGGCGGCTTGGGCTTGTTCTTGGACCCCAGCGGCCGGCCCCGCGGCCGCCGGAGCGGCACGATGGCGCCCGTCTGCTGATCCAGCTGCTGCTTGCCCTCCGGCGAGGCGGGAGCCGTGGGAGCTGGCGCAGTGGTCATCGCCGGCATGGACATCTCCGGCTGCTGCTGGTGCTGGTGTTGCGGCGGCTGGAAGTCGAGTGCCGCCTGCCAGCACTTGTTGTTGCTGGGCATGCACGTCGTACCCTCCGATCCGCCACTCTCTCTACAGTGTTCCTACAGCTTCTTCTTTGCCTCGTCTTGGATCTTGAAGAACTGGAGCTAAAGGGTTGGGAGAGAGACAGCGCGAGGAGAGAGAAGGAGAGGAGGGGTGGGAGCTTTGCAGCTTTGGGGCGTCTGTTCCGCTTGCACTTTGCGGGCTGCTCCAGTTGTATCCATACATGCGCAGGCAGGACCGGAGCTGGAGCAGCATGGGAGCGCCTCGTTTTTTTTTTAAGATAATGGGAAAAGGAATCCCAGCCTTGGCCTCACTAGGAGGTTACAGCCGATGGGAGCGCCTCGTGACGGCCGGACAGGTGGAGCGCGGGCAGGAGCCGCGGCGCGTGTGCTGCCCGGACGCGCGACACCGCCCGAGTACGTGTCGCGCCTCGGCCCCCGTCGCCCAATCCCGTAACGTTCCTTCGTCGCCAGCCCGTTCCGTGCGACATTACGGGCCGGCCGGGATTGGGCGAACGTTCCGCGTCGGGTCAAGGATGATGACCAGGGAAAGCAAAACTCTGCAATCTATCGACCGCCAAAAATGCGGCATCCAACGCGGACTAATTGTTGGCGGCACGATTTCCTCTTGTTGCATATAAAAAACATTCGCCGAGTTCTGGAATCGTTAACTAACATTTGCATCAGTTGTCTCTAAACTAAAAGTTTGAGTAGTTTGAGAAATGTTACGGCACACTTTATTACTAAGCTAAGCGCTAAATACGTACAGTATGCTTCCGGCCAAAGCTTTGGTTTTTATCGAGGAACAAGATTGGATGTGATTAGGACGTGTCAGTCTCCAGCTTGTTACTGTTTTATACTACTAGGATAGACACAAAATTGCTTGATTCACAAGATTGCGATCTGAAGCAAGGCAGAGCAATCCACCGCACCTGACCTGACCTCGCATTCGATTAGCACTCATGATCTTATAAAAATCGCGAGTCGTACAATAGCATTATCTTGCGCACTAATTAATACATGCTCCATCGAGGCAAGTGGCCCTTAGTCAACTCGCTGATCCAGACAGTGTTATTTAAGCTAGCCGGCAGCAGCAAGCCAGCAACTTGCGGTATGCAAACTTGTTGCTAACGACGGGGACTGGTCCCAGCACGGTACTGTTCTATTGGTTTCATGATGGAATGAGTAAAGCACAATCAACTCGCGAGCTGTTTCAGACTTAATTTATACTAGAATTGGCGGGCGCGCTCCGCTGCGCACTGATGGAACCTTTTCTAATTGGCGTCTGCTGTTTGCTGTGATGTTGGAACTGGACTCTGCGTGTTTCGTGGGTGCTGCTGCTGCGCTGCCCTTGTGAGGATAAGGTAGGTGGGGGGGGGGGGGGGTGCTGTCAGTTTGGTGTCGCCTTCTCCGTGAACAGGTTTCGTCGAAAATATTTTTTCTTACTTTTTCTTCTTTGTATAAATTAAAATGATCATTTCATGGTTTAGTGTCAGATCAGGGGCTCCAATGAAAGAACTAAGAAAATATGCAGATATAATAAAGGTAGAGGCCTGGACCATAAGATTGCGAACTCCAGCAGAGCAAATGTGTAAATACGACGTATAATAGGGTTTCATTTGAAAAAAGACCACATCCTTATCACGTTGCCCACATTTCTGTTGGCTTCCAATGCAAATACACATAAGATAGGGGTGGTGTATGCAAAATCGCCAAAGGCTGAAACGTGGACATTCGTGGTTCACATCCTTCTCATCCTTATCTCCGTGGCGTATGCTGAAATCATTCGTTCCTCACCGTTTCTCTCTCTCGCGCTCTCCTCTCCCCCCGCTGAAATCCTGCCTACTGCTCAGTCCACCCATAGTTGCCACTGCCCCTCCCTCTCCAAATGCAGCGTCGAAGGTCTGTCGCCGCCAGCGACCTGCGCGCCGCGGCGTGGGGGCCTGCAGGTTGTCGTCGAGCACCTTGAGGCGCTCGGTGCTGATGGAGGCCGGAGACGACGGTCACCTCGCGCACGCTGCCGGTGGTGGCGCCGTCGCCGGCGGCGAGCGCGCAGGTGCGATTGTGGGTGGGCAAAGCTGCGGAGGATGGGCCAGACCACGCGCACGGGGCGCCACCAGCGACGTGCACGTCGCGCCGCCACCAGGCCCTCCAGCGCGCGCGCCTCCGCCTCCGCCTCCGTCAGCGTTTCAGAGACGGATCTTCGGGCTTGCTTTTGTGGTGAAGGCCATCAGGGGGTCAGATGTTGTGTTCGCCTGGTGCATCCTGGTGTTGGTGGCAAGTTTCTAGTGAGGCGGAGGCTTTCGCTCCTTGGCGTGAGATGCGCACAGAGGGCCGAAGAACCAGAGACCAGCAAAACCAGGACCAGCAACTGTCAAAAGAGAACCAAGGCCGGTGGAGGGAGGAAGGCCGTGGGACTGAGGTAGGAATGCTTGGGACCCACAAAGAAATGACGTGTCGCTTCAAGAACTGGGCCACGGAGGCCGGAATGCTGTGGGAGGCTCTTGCCTCCCCTATCTGTAGATTAGGATATTGAAAACATGTTCCAGGAAAAAAAAATACTGCATGGTGTGGACTGATTATAAAGAGGGAAAGCTAGGGTCCTGGCATTATATTTGTTTGGTTGCCCGCATGGTCTAGCCTCCTCGATCATAAAATGCATCGTCTCAGCAATACTGAATGGATGTACAGCATTTTTGTTTGATTGTGTTGTTCAAGAAGAAATGTAACTTGGTTAGTGGTTACCCGCATCAAGACATTGTGTAAACAAGTGTTATCTTAATATTAATTTACCTTGAAAAGCTATATACTCTCTCATGTAGTGCTTAAGATAGTCTATTAAGCACCAACATTCTGTAAAATATGTTAACATCATTTTATTTTACTACATGTTAATTAACGATACCGACTTTGACAGTTGGCATCAATCTGTGAATCCAGCGAGCCTGTTGTAAGAAGCACCAAAATACACTCCATTAATACAGAGGTAGAATGAGAGACTTCGCCCCCTTTTGCATCGAGCACCGACATGCATCCCGCACGGGGCAACTGAGTTTTATGAAAGTAAACAAAGGCCCCCTTTAGATATGTAACAAGTGCCGCATCTGTTGGTTCATGCCTAGCTAGCGCCACCGTACACATGAAACACCACGCCAACGGATTGTCGATAGATTTCGCCGCCCCCTCGTGGAGTCGTGGGTGGAGGAAAATGAACTACGGATGCACGGGCGCCCAACCTACTCCCTCCGTTTTTAAATTGATGTCGCCATTGATTTTTGAGTTACGTTTGACCGTTCGTCTTATTCAAAATATTAGTTTAAATATGCAAAATAAAAAGTTATGTTTCAAATTTCTCTAGTGATAAAATAAATCATAATAAAATATTTGATAATTTTTAAACTTTTTTGAATAAGACGAGCGGTCAAACGTAACTCAAAAATCAACGGCGACATCATTTTAAGAACGGAGGTTAGTAGGTAGCAGTGACCAAGACTGCGTGCGTGGGCCTCTAAACCAAAACATGATGATTCGTGGACAAAGCACTTTGAAGGCGATCCACCATCGTCAATCCACGCCAAACACGTCCTTTTTCCACACCACAGCTAAGCATAGCTGCTCCATCTCACACTGTCACACATGCTCCAGCCAATTTTAAAAGCTCCAGATGCGCGCCATGGCCACAAAGGCCCGGGAGAGGCAAGTCAGCAGTACCATGCATGCTCGCCCCGCCGTCCGCTTCGAAGCCGACAAAGCCCGGGCGGGCGACGCTAATCCCGCCCGCCCGCCATCAGCTTAATTAACCATTCTACGTGTCCCGGTTAGCCGCCGTATTATAGTGGCTCCGGGGAGAAGCCCATGTGCGCCGGGATCCGATCATTAGCCGCGTCGCGTCTAAGTGCGTCGTGCCCCCGACAAAACTAAACTAAAGCACGCGCGCGCCAGTAAACAAAGCGCCCTAAACCTTATCATCAACATCCTAATCGGCCAGGCGGCCAGGGGGTTGCCACCTGCTTCTTCATCGGCACCGGAAAGGCTAGCACGCACGCGCCGACGAGGGTCCGGCAGGTGGCGGCTTGGAGGGCGTGCGTGCGTTGCTCCTGCGGCGGTCGGCGGCGCCTAGGTTATCTTGTGCTGAGTCGGGACCAGATCACCGTCGTAGTACGTCCGAACAGATCATCGCTGTGATCGAGTAGTCCGGATTTTTTTTGAGATTAAGCATATTTGAAGACTGAGCCGGCAAATCCAGAGATACGAAGTCACCACTGGCGCCTCGCTGTCGACGGGAGCGTCGCCTACCACTGAAAGCACAAATGCCGTTAAATCCTTGAAAATTCGCTCCCACAAGGAGTCGAACCCAGGACCTGAGAGGTGTTACTCAGATGCCTTAACCACTAGGCCAAGACCCCTTTCACGATCGAGTAGTCCGGATGGTTGGTTAGATTCGATCGTCTGGCAAAATCAACAATTTTTGAGCTCAGTGTGCAGCGGCGTACTGGCGTCGAATCAGCTACAACTAGCAAGATGTGAAGGGCCCAGCCCATGGCTAATCCTCTTCATGCAGGCCGAGAATTCCTCAGATCTCGTAGGCCCAGCTTAGATTTCGAGGCCCGTTGTGGGAAACCCAGCAAACTTGCTTCTTGTATTTGACACGTGGTAAACTGATTATTCTATGTCCATGGCTCCATGGGTGAAAGTAAACATCAATGAGATATTAAAAAAGATTAACTTTTATTTTTCTGAGGGAAGATTAAATTTGTTTTCTTTTTTTATTGCGAAGGATTTTTTTTCTTTGAGGAAACGTAATCATTACCACAAAATTTGTCGGTTCACACGAGATCATCATGTAATCCGAAAACATGCTGTTAGAGGTTAGAGCAACGGTTGGGGCCCGAATATTGATTAACACGCCATTTTATATTCCCAAGATCACAAAAAGACTTTTTTTACACGTACAGAAGATGTAGGGATCGAGGAAATATTTAAATATGTAGTATTAAATCGTTGATGTGAATCATGTTAAACTAAAACTAGCATCGGCCGGTAAACGCCCAAATGCATTGGTTTATCAGCTCGCTGTACAACAATTCTAGCTGATGATTCACCATATGTTTTACTTGCCCAAGTGTTGTATCAGTCAGCATTGTATTTTTATTATTGACCGATGCGACATCTTCTCAATTGTAGGATAAAACTGACTACACGCCACAAACGTCTCAAAGAGCCATGGTCAGCTAAGCAGATCTCTCACGCCTCTTGTGCGGCGGTATTTTTTTCCCTATTTTTAACCTTTTATGAAAATATTTTTCATATATAAACGCGGAAAAACTATTTTTAGTTTTGACCCTAGAGGGTCCGCGCCAAGATAACTGGCTTTGAGCATGAGATGAAAAACATCCAAAAGTCTGGCGCCGGGTGCTCGAGTTTGCAATACTACTTAATAAGTCTAAAGAGGGTCGTCAGTCCGAATTTCATATTTCAGACCTCTGCCATCTTAATTCGTGTCGAACTCAAGTTGAATTTGATTCAAATAGAGTTCAACTCAAAATCCGAGTTTTTTTTGTTCCGTCTTATAGATGTAGAATGGATCCACATTCAAAGCTTGGCACGTGCTCTAGTGGTAGAGTATGTTGCTTCCTATCCGTAATACCTTGAGTCCGAACCCTAGGAATTGCTTTTTTTGTTGTCCTTTGTTTTTTTTCTCTTCTGTTGGGTGGACAGTTTTTTTTCACTCCTTTTTCGTTGGACAGAAGTTAGCACAAGATACAAAGTCCGCTTTTTGAATGGCAGCCGTAAAAGTTTTAGATGATTCATACATCATATAAATATTAATAAATTATTCAATTAAATTACTTATGATCAACATACAAATTTGTAGCTTTTATCGGTGGATTCTTCTTTTTGGGTAGGGAATGCTTTGGGCTTTGGTCGATGGATTAATTTAAATGTAATGAGACCAACAGTATGTCAAGAACCACTAAAAAATTGTCAACAGATAGATTATGTTATTCAAGTTAGTTGCATGATGTATTTTTTTCTTTGCAGATGATCGTGCATAATATAATTTTCGCTTCCCGTTGCAACGTACGGGTAAATTCCTAGTAATAACAAAACAGCGTTATACTAATATCAGCAGTAGCACGTTGCGCCAGCGGTAAGAGGGTCTCTCCATGGCACCTTTGAGGATGCGGGTTCGAACCTCAGCATAAAAGCTTGTTTTTATTGTCATTTATTTTTACCTAAGTTTAGGCAAAAATATATAATAACACAAATAAAAACTCAATTGGCTGACAATTGGGACAACCATGAATAGGATTTGCTGACAGATCGAGTTCATCAGTACAAGGAGTTCTTTGTTGTCTTCAGGGCATAAGGTCTGGAAGGTGATTTGGACTTAGATGAGACTTTTTAGCAAGTTTTAGGACTCACAAAACACAAAAACCAACATTTGAGAGTGTCGAGAATTATATGAGAAACCGAGACAAATTCGAGGACTCCTGATGCAATTCACTCACAGTATTTACCTCTGGCTTTCTTTTTTTAGAACATAGCAATTTGCCTGTGCGTTGCAACGGGGACAAAAGAAAAATGTTAAAATTATGTTTAAAGCAACGAAGAAATATCTGAGATTTTTTTTTTTGCGCCTGGAATATTTGAGAGTCTAAAGCAAATGTTTGTCAAATAAAATGAGTCCTCGTAGGTTGCAACGAAACCACGCACATGCTATGCATAAGGTCAGTTGTAAGTTAAAGGCTCTACGTACGACCAATATGAGCTGCTTATTTAATTGTTGGATAATTCTCGTGACTTGCACCACTTCAATTATCAATCGTTGATGTTACCTGCTGATGTGAGCTGGTTGTATAGCAGTGCTCAAAAACAAAACAAAGGAGAAATATAGTTGAGCAACTTTGTTTTAACATAATGTTATTTCACAAACCAAGTAAGAGTATTTGTAATTTAGAAGTACCTATTTTACAGAGACATATTTATGCTAGAGAACTATACTTCTGGTCACGGAAAAAAAAGAAAAAAAACTATCAAGGAATTAGCAAATGTTTTGCAAAAAGTCGGTGCCAAGCACATATGCTATATGTTGTTTAATTATTTGATCAAGCACGAACCTGGAGTCGATGATCGATGTGCTTGCTCTTAACGTTGGACATGATGTCGAGCCTCCAATCGAGTCCGTCCTGTACAGGATGCTAGGCATGCAGGCGCTGGAGCACCAGTCCGTGTCCGCGAGAATCCTGCAGAACCTTGGCGACCTAGCGGTAGGGCGTGCGCGAGAGGATGTGCTGACGGCTGCGTGAACAAACGAAGGAGCGGGTTGAAGATTCAAGGAGGCGGAGCAGATTCTACTTCACATCATGATCAAGCGAGCTGTAACAGCCCAAATTTTAAATCAAAGTTTAAATGGAATAAAAATCACTCCGATTTTAAATTTTTGTTTATTTCTTTCCTTCTCATCAAGATTTTTAAAGTAAAACTAGTAAAAGTAATTCAAACTTAGTTGAATCTGAAATTTTCAAAATATAAAATCTATGCTCAAGTGTTTGCTTACATTTAAAATCCACTAAAAATTTGAGCTTTTTGAAGTTACAACAAATTAAAATAATTAGATGTTGAACCCTAGCAAATTCACATCGAATTTAAAATCTTGGATTTAAAACTTGCATCAAAACTCACCATAAGCATTCCTGTATTTTATTGTCTTTATTTTGAATATTTGTTTGGCTTGTGTTTTTGTGCGAATTTGAAATCCTTTCAAATTCAAAATCCCAGAAAAGATTAAAACTATTTCCATTCTCTTTTCCCTTCGGGCCCAAACCTTCTTTCTCTTTCTCTCGGCCCAGTTCGTGTCCCTTTGTTTTCTTCCGGAAAACACCAGTGGGCTGTCCCCTTCCTCCGGCCCAGCTTGGCCCAGCCACGGCCCAACTCCCCTCGGCCTGGCCTGGCTCGGCCCAGCCGACTCGTCCCCTACCTCCAGCTCTCTCTCCCTCTCTCCCGAAGCTCCCCAACGTCGCGCGCCGCCGTTTTCTCCCCCGCTCTCTCTCTCTCCCCGGTCGCTCTCTTCTGCCCTATAGCCACGCGCGCGCGACGTCAGCACTTGTACGGGGCGGCGCCGCAAAGCTTGACTTTGCGCTGACCGCAAAGGATAAGGTCGCCGCCGCCATCTTTGACCTCGCCGCTAAATATCTCACCGTGGATAAGGTCGCGCCGCATTCGCTGACCGGATAAGCTTCGCGGCGAAGGCGTCATCCGTCTCCGCCTATAAAAGGGCCCTATCGCTCTCCGACGCGGCCCTCTCCCCTTTATTCTCCAAACCCTAACCTTGCCGCGCGCCGCCGTTCGCCACCGCGAGGCCCTTCTCGCCCTCCTTCCTCGTGCGCAAGCGTCGCCACGCTCCCCGACCTTGCTCGCGCCCATCCTGGAAGCTCGACGAGCGCCGGAGCATCCTTCTCCACGAGCGCCGCCTCTGCGAGCCGCTCCCCTTCGTCGCCAGCCTTCCCCGTCCCTCCACCGCTTCTCGCGACCACCCAAGTGAGCTCCCCACTCCCTCCTCTCACTCCCGGTCCAGATCTCGTCGAGGATGAGCCACCAGAGCGCCGTCTCGGCCTTCTCCGGCGATCCTCCGCCGCCTCCCGCGCCGCCAGTCGCCGCCGGCCGCCGTGCGCCGCCTCCCTCTCATCTCAGCCGTCCGATCTCGATCTCACGGCCTAGATTAGGTACCCCTTCGGGGTATGTAACCGGTCCACCATGGACCGGTGGACCACAGCCCCTCGCCGGTCTACAGGACCCGTGGACCCGGTCCATAGAATTTCCAGTAGAAAAATAATTCCAGAAAACCTAGAAAATCCCAGGGCCTTGATCTTTTACAGATAAGCCCCTCAAGTTTATTCTATTTCTGTTTAGGTCCCTACCTCTTTACAGAAACACCATTGTACTTTTCAGTAATTACCTTTTAGTCCCTACCTTTTTACGCCAAGGCCCCTAACCTTTTCCATAATTACAGATAGGTCCCTAGAACTTTTCTGTTCTTACAGATGAGCCCCTAGAGTCTTTTCTGTAATTGCAAATAGGCCCTAGGCTCTTTAAAACTTCGTAACTTCGCAACCCTAGCTCCGTTTTGAGCGATTCTTGCGCTCACACGTTCGTAGAAACGCGTAGTATCTTTTGGTACTGTCCGTGGAGCTCCACCCCACATCCGCAAGCCATCAATACTCCATGTTTTCCCCTCGCCCGATAAATCCTATCTCGACAAATCATTCTTCGCTGATCTCGCATAGCGCAACTGTTCTTTCACCTATTAGTGTTGAACCTAACCCCTCTTGTTGAACCATTCCACCTCTTCTCGTCGTATCGTCCCACCTCAAGTATAGTAACCTCTTTTCATCACCACCTAGCTTTAACCCTAGCCTAGCTCAGTTATCACTTAATCAAACCTAATCCAATGTTGTCCTCGCCATTTATCTAGTTTATTGGTTTATTCACCTCCTTTATTTGATGTCAGTTATTTGAGAATTTTATTGGTATTTCATTCGCCGTTATTTGAGGCTATTCTTTATTATTTATTGCCTTCTTAGTGCATGTCATGACTGGATCATATAGCTAATCTTGCACCCTCATGCATTAGATCATATGCAAATCCTTTAAATAAACAACCCTTTTGTTTCCGTAAGCACATCAGCATCATAAAACAAAGTTTATTTGATAAATAATTCCTACCTGCTGCATGTTGCATACAGCATTGCATGCATGTCTAAATTTATATACATATTTGCATTTGCATACCCTCTCCTCAAACCATTCATGTTCTTTAATAGAAATAACTTAGAGTTCATATAATAGATATGCACGCAATCACCGTCAATAAAGCATATGCATCTCATCATCCTCACCATAAGGTTGCACCCTTGCTTCTTTTAAGAGAAAGTAGGTAATTAATAGTTTGTCTAGGTGAATATGGCCCTTATAAGGCCATGAATATAACTTATAATAAATAATCTTTCGTAAATAGAATGTGCTGCATCATACATAACTCATGCCCTGGTTCTTCATTGGTATTCTATCGATTCTTATTGGAGTTCATCGGATTTTATTGGTTCTTTTCGATCTTTATTTCTTTTACGGTAGTTGTTTATACGTAATGTTTCCATGCGCTAGCTTACGCAAGGTCCAAGGAAGAGCCAGACGAATTCAAGAAAGATCCAATCATCAAAGACGAGCCGAAGAATAGAAGCCAAGGACGACCGAAAGATACATGCTTCGATGCATGACTTGAAGATATCAACCTCGACCGAAGAGCTTGAAGATCCAGAATCGGAAGATTAGGATAGCGTTTTCAGGCAAGCTCTACTTCTCCTTGATCATGATTGAACCTACTGTTTTCGCAATGCACCTATATTGCCTATTCTCGTACTATGCATTACTTGTTATTTTACTGCTTGTGTAGTTATGGTCCTATTTGCTTACTGCTATTAATGCCACTATTTAGGCATTAATACATGGATCCTTGTTTACCCTTGATTACCTGTCACCTTGATAACCTTAGGATAGTTCCATCATTTCTATGATGGCACGTTCACCTTGTTACTAGATTGCTTAGGACCCCTCGCAATGTTTTACATTGCCACACCTTACTCACTTATGTACTTTTACAAATGCGTGAAATGAGTTTGGTGGTGTGCGTAATATATGGGGTTGGGAGTAGAACAACCGTGTTAGGTGATAATGATGGAGACAGTGATGGGATGGTTGGATTGCGGGCAAGGCCATTAGTAAGTGATTGATGGCGTGATGGATTGTGTAATAGTCCCCTAGTGTGGGAGACATGGCCACATAAGGATCGGTTCATTCAACCTTTAACAAGATGATTCTCGTGCTACCACGGAACCTGTATGGGAAGGACTCACCCTACCTTCTTGGTGCCTACCACTTTGATTCACCTGGAGGGCAGTAGCGCAAACGAGCAACCAGGAGAAGACTCCGGAGTTTGTAGTGCTTAGGAGCTCCGGTCCGAGATCCCCACATTAAATGTGCTGTGGTTCCACATGATGACTATTATAGTCACATGAAAAGCCCCTGGGTTGGTTCGTAGGTGGCATTGTGTGTGGTACTCGGAGAAGATGGATTGAGCGTTATGTTACTCTCCGTACAAGAGTGCATAGCCCGTGGGAAAAGATGTACAACCTCTGCAGAGTGTAAAATTCATCCGGATGGACGTTGTCACGGCATATGACACATCTATGTTGAGCTCGATATGATTAGCCACCTCTCCTTCCTTGAAGTGTGAGTGAGCAGTAGTCTGCTCGTGTTTTGGAAGTGATGGCATGGATGCCGGGTCGGTATGACCATTGAGGTCAGAAGGCCCAACTAAAACTTGGGAACTGGCGGGAATGCTTCATACTCCCTCAGGGCCAACCAACTAAAATATTGACAATTACTTCTCTGTATTATCTAAGTTTTCCTTCACATGCTTTAGGGAACCTTGCATAAAACTTGCTTGCTGCAAATGAACCATAAATATGCATGTATATATACCATTGTGTAGTGTAGGCTTGCTGAGTACCTTATGTACTCACGTGTTTGCAGTTGTTGGTTTAGTAGGAGAAGACTTCGTAGAGAACGACGACGAATGGGTTTTCGGTTCTACTTCTCAAGTTTGCTTGTGGCATTGGGCCATGGTTTCCGCTGTCTGCTTTACCCCTAGTGGGTCGGATGTACTTAGATAGTTTGAATCCTTGTCGTACCGCCACTAAGGGTTTCATGTCAGGTATCTTACTTATTTATCTATTCGAAGTATACTTTTGATTATCATATCTGTGTTCTTGTGCGTATCAGCTACTGATCCAGAGACTGATACAGGTTACACAGTAGATTCTAGAAATGGGTTCTGACACGAGCGATGATTGAGGGGGGATGAAGCGATGATCGAGTAGCGATCACGCGCTATAGCTGGTGAAGAGTCGTGGACTCTAAGAAGCCGATTCTCGCATCTGTCGACTTGCGGCAGCGGACGAGAACACAACTCACGATTCGCTGACGGCGTGAGTTCATCAGCGGGGTATCGAGATTGACGGGTGAGTGGGGGACGTCGAGGGGAAATTGCAAGGAAAGAACGGGAAGAAAAAGACAGGAAAGAGAATAAGAGAAACAGAACGAAACGAAATCGGATCGGGAACAAACTGGGCGTGTGCGATGGCGGTGGAGGCGAACGCGCGGAGCGAAGCGGACGTAAAAAATTGGCACCGCGGGCGGGCCTCGCGATAGCGCTGACGAAAGATCTCTCTTAGCCTTATTAAGTACTCCCTCCTTTTTTAATATATGACACCGTTGATTTTTTTCATAACGTTTGACCATTCGTCTTATTCAAAATATTTGTATAAATAGCTAAATGTATAAGTTAACTTTAAAGTGCTTTTGATGATGAATCCAATGATATTCATTTCACATTCAAAAAGTAATTATTTAAATCTATATTGTTGGTCAAGTTTAACGAAAAGTCTACGACGTCATAATAATTAAAAACGGAGGGATAGAGAATAGAGATATTGTTACAACAACATCAGAGCTTCGAGAACATCCTGCCTAATAAACCGAAACTAGAAGTAGGTAGAACCGCTCTAGCAAGCAACACAAAGATGATGACCACCAACAAAAAGGGGGAAAAACACTTTTAAAAGGATAAAACTTGGCCTAGGCCTGCATTGCATTGCAGTTCAGTTCAACAGCGGCAGCGTGGCAACACACGAACCAAACCAGAAGCGGAGGCGGCGCGGAAGAGCGTGTGCGTGACTGGCGCCGGAGCTTCATCGCTCCTGGCTTGTGAAGCTCCTCCTCTCCAGGGGCAACTACACTGTCCGTGGCACCGTGCGCAATCAGGTGAGTCCTTACCTTCGCTGCCACCCTCCCGTACAACCGCGCTTCGATCCGTCGTCCCTTGCGCGCTGAGGCTTCTTGGCTGTGAAGCACAGCGATTGTGTATATTGAGTCCGATTGTTCAAATGCGGAGATGCGGAGTCGGAGATTGGGATTGCGGGACCCCAGTTGTTAGGTTTCAAAGGGAAACAGACCAAATGACCACTTCGAGTTGAAATAAGCATTTCAAGATCCTGAATTTGATGCTCCAATAAGGTTTAGCAAAATGTAGTCTTGTTGGGGAATCTTAGGAATTGGGATATTCTAGCTTTCGTAGTTCTTAAAATTTTAAACTTGGATACCTCTGCTTCTGCTTTTCAACAACTGAAGAAAGTGTATCCTTGTTATGGTAGACCAAGATTATTATTTTGTTGTGGTCGGCCAAGAAATTTGTTATATATTGGTGGTGACACATTTTTCTGTTTGTGTGCTGTAGATGATAGCAAGAATGCTCATCTCAAGGCACTGGAGGGTGCCGGGGAGAGTTGCAGCTTTCTCAAGGCTGTTTTTTTTTTAGATAATGGAAACTGATCAAGTTCCCGGCCTCTGCACAGCACGCAGCCCGGTATTTGTTTTTTTTTTGACAATTATTACAAAATTATTGTCAATCGACAGATTGACCAGAAGAGCTTAAACGAAATCAAATCAAACTATGGAGGACCGAGTCTATTATTAAATCTCACCCGTGAGAGGCATAAAGCTCCAATGCAGCGACCTCCAATGCTGCGCTCACCCCACGAACGTGGTCACGGACCTCCTCAGGCTGCAGCAGCGCCCAGTAACCGCAGCCAATAAGCTCTCCTGAAAAGTGCCTGCATATATGATGTATATTTAATATTATCAAAACAAATGTCATTCCTACATCGCCATATCGCCCAGCACATAGCAGCCACACCGACTAGGATAATTTTACGCTTGTCTGAGTTAATTATGAGCAAGCCAATCTCCTGCAATATGACTTAAAGATCTAGGTGGGCTAAGCCTTGTAGCTGTTTGAACTACCCTCCAGATGGTTTTAGCATGATGACAGTCAAAGAACAAGTGTTGGATTGTCTCATTAAGATTACAGAAACAACACTTTTGGCTCCCCAACCAGTTACGCTTAGCTAGGTTGTCTTTGGTTAAAATGACACCCTTCATCATATACCAAAGGAAAATTTTAATCTTTAAGGGTAGCTTCAACTTCCAAATTAGCTTATGACGGAACGGAGTGCCTTGGTTCATTAGGTATGCATACATAGACCGAGTCGTAAATTGACTAGATCTAAGTAGTTTCCATGACACTGTGTCCCGATCAGTAGTTAATCTAGAAGTCGAAATTTTAGCTATAAGGTCATTATATTCTGTGAGTTTAATCCCAATCAAAGTACGCCTAAAGGATAAATTATACGGCGCACCACCCATAACCCGAGCAACTGTATCATTGTGGTTATAAGACACATGGTATAGATTAGGATACAGCTCACTGATGGCCTAGTTCCACACCATATGTCCTCCCAAAATCTAACTTGGGAGCCATCTTTAACATTAAAAGATATACATGATAAGAACTCATCTTTGACCTTTAGAAGTCCCCTCCAAAAGTGAGAGTCCCCTTGTTTGATCCCGACCTGTGACAAAGTCTTGGAACCTAAATATTTATTCTTATTAATGATTGCCACATGCCGTCCTCATTAAGCAATTTGAATAACCACTTGCTTAATAGACATTTATTCTGATCTCAAGATCAATGATACCTAGGCCTCCTTGGTCCTTAGGGCGACATAAGAGATCCCATCTCAAGGCTGATTTATTTGACTACAACAGTGTTGCATCAGCAGTTTCTGGCTGTGAGGTGTTTTTCCATATTGCTAGCCCTGTCCCTCCGGCAGGTCCTCCAACCCTGAGGTAAATTGGTCAGGAATATCTATTAGTACATAATTTTCTGAAGTTTGAGGCCTGGGACGCAGTTGTTGCATAGACTGCATTTGCTTCCTATGCTCTAAGCTAGATGTGAAGTCAAATTTGACACAAGGAAATCCTCAAGATTTTTGTTTGATAAAGCCGGGACATTTTCATGATTCCGCGAAAGTATCATTTCTTATTCATAGCAAACATGCTGAGTTCACTGACTTAACCATGGCTGTGATTGTTTGTGATGGTTGTGGTGGTACACCGATGCTGCCACTGTAGTCACCAGAGTAGAAGGCAGCAGCAGCAGCCGCCACAGCCAAAGAAAATTCGCCACCGATCGCTCCCTATAGTAGAGTGTGAAATGTGTGTCATTTTAACCATCCTTTGAGGGCATTTGTGTTTCAATACAAACTTAGTTAGTGGCAACAGAGAATGATTTATCTGATCTGCTGTGGCTCAGCATGGTTATGGCTTTGCTGTCTAGTCCTATGCTCATGAGTCATGACACCTGTTATATTCCACTTATTTCTGTTCGTTCAGTGTTATGATACAGATAAAAGTAAAACTTTGTTAATTTACAGAAAGAAGCGCATATTATGTTATTTTTAGCAAGCACATATTTTGATAGTTTATCCCTTTTTGTGTCTGTCCCAAAAATTAATCATCTACAGGTGGAGGTCATAGCTCCTGCTGTGACAGGCACACTGAATGTGTTAAAAGCTTGCTATGAGGCAAAAGTTAGGCGAGTGGTGGTGGTATCTTCAGTTGCAGCTGTGTTTAGCAATCCTAATTGGCCCAAGGGCAAGGTCTTTGATGAAGACAGCTGGTCAGATGAGGATTACTGCAGAAAGAATGAGGTGACATTTTGAGTTGACAGTTAAAGTAAAGCAATGCCTTTTATCTTGTTACTGTTTATGTGCAAATAAATATCAACCTGAAATAACGAGTAAGGAGCTAGTTTGCGCTATCACTGTTGGCTTCTTACATGGCAGTTTAAACTACTATGAGTTCCTTCTTTACCCCGTTACGAGGGTGGACTTTGAGACCTCACATAGCCTCTTCGAATGTGTGCTCCAGAAGTTTGCCTTCAAGGGTCATCTCCTCCCAGCTTCTTTACAGCTTTGTTTCCGGGTTGCGCTTTTAATTTCTGATGAATGGCCTTATGATTTGGAACCCGTTGTTTAGTAATTTCACAAATGCTGATATTTGGTTTGGACTCAGATCATGGCTCATGCATTTTATTCTTATTTTCCTTGTTTGTTTTCCTAAAGTGAAACCATTATCTACAGTCGGTTATTTTATCATATAATTTCCTTATACCTGACCTTATGTTTCTTGACGGTATAAAAACATCCTGATTTCCTAAATTTTTTTTTTTTGCTATTACCCTGCAGGATTGGTATTACCTTTCCAAAACTCTAGCAGAACGTGAGGCTTTTGCTTATGCAGCAAAGACGGGTCTGGATGTTGTAACCATTTGCCCATCATTAGTAATTGGACCCTTGATGCAATCTACAGTAAATTCGAGCAGTAAAATCCTTATCAATTATTTCAAAGGTAGGGTTGTTATGCATTGTTTTAGTTTTTCTTTTCTGGATTACGTTCAGTTATAGATTTTGAATAAATAGGAGTATCTTAGAATGGGTATATAAATATACTCATTTTACTCAACAATGAATATGTAAGCATACCTAAGGTGGTTTTTCAAAGTGGGAGTAACTAAACTTGGGAGTAGAATGGAATTTCTCTTTTAAATAAATGATAATTTACTCAACAATGCTTCTCTATTACTTGTTTCCAATTAAAAAACATATTAATCAACAGCTTTTTAGAAAATGGAAGTCGTTATATTAATCAATAGCTAGAAAGTGTTTCATCCATTTTAACATAAAGCTTTTTAGTTTATTTAATTAATGTAGCGCTTTAGTGCTTTTTCTGTGGAAGTAAACATTTTTCTTTTGCAGGGGACCGTGACACTGTTGAAATAGCTCAGGAATCTAGTGGATGTTCGTGATGTTGCTGATGCTCTTCTTTTGACATTTGAAAAACCAGAGTCATCTGGACGATACATCTGCAGTTCACCTCCATAAAAGTTTCTGATATGATAAACATATTGAAGAGCTTGTATCCAACTTACCATTATCCCAAAAAGTAATCCACTTTACTCAGAAATAGTTTTGTTATATCGTAAGCAAACAATGCCTTCCTTGTTCATATATCATTTGATCCACATGTGCAGGGCCAGGTTTTATGTGCATGACTATAAATTCAAATTGACACATGACCTAATGATAGAAGGATCAATAAAATATTGAACTATTATAGGTCAACTGAAAATCATGTTAACGAGAGTAGTGTTTTGGCCTATCCAATACTTGCATGCAGACAAACAATAGATTGTTCATACTATTCTCCTTTTCACCTTTAGTCTCTCTGGACATGGTTAGAAGTTGGAACTTATTCTAGTGTCTTTTGATGGTCTGCAGCTTTGTGGAAGTGGACGACAACTTCACATACAGTTTCAGAGAAGCTTCAGAAGCTTGGGTGGACCTTCAGGACTATGGAGGACACCCTCCGCGACAGTATCGAGTCCTACAGGACATTTGGCATCCTGAATTGAGCATTCAGTTGTAACCATTTCTGCGCTCAAAAGTTGTAACCATTTCGCCATTGTACTTTTGCCCCCTCTCTGATTTCTGTTAATAATGTGGCATGTAACAGTGAAACAAAAACGTGTTATTGGTGACAGATTCAATAATAGTAAGGGAATCCTGGGGGACAAGAGGTTCAAACCATATGTCTTTTCAGCATGTTTTTCTGGTGTTTTGGACAAAATATAGTTTCAGCTTGAGTTACAATTGAACCAATTGGAATCTTATTTAATACAAAAAGAGGATGACATGGCGTCTGTAGTGGCACCTTGCGCGATCCAGGTGAGGCATTCCCATGATCCGTGAATATCTGTGATCGCTGAAACATTAACTCGTGCATATGATCCGATGTTTGAAATCACGGAGTGGGGGTGTGATACTATTTTTTTTCGCAACTATGAGGAGAGATCAGCGAGCCCATAAAAGGCTCCATCCCCGCCCTGAGGTAAGCCAAATGCAGATTATATTGTGACTTGCTGTGTATTACTAGTTACTACAAAACTGGAGAATCATGTACTGGTGCACATACGTTGTTTGACATCTGAAGCATTGTTTCAGTAGAATGTTTTTGAAAGTGCAGTCATTCCACAAACCAGGAGATATATATATGATTCTGAATGACCCCCAAAACTGTATCTTCAACAGATCCCAATAATGGACAACAATTGCAAAAACGGGCTGAATTCTGAATGAATGAGCGATCGGCGGCCCTGTGCAAGGCACGTCCAATGGTGGCCACCGCAGGCAAGGGGACGACGGCGAGCATGTGCACAGGAGCGTACAAAACAGAGTGCGTATAGGATCCCCTCTTGTGCTGTATACGGATACCTCCTCGGCCTTCGCTCAAGGTGGCGCAACTTGGCGATCCGCAGATTGGACGCCCATCCCTATCCAGCGGCATCCTCTGCCACAACGTTTGTCAACTCGCACAATTCGCACGAGGTCAATAGCGCGCTCTCTCTCTCTCAATCAATCAACGTTCAGCATCACTAAACAAATGGCAGGATATTAAGCAGTAAATTAATGCTTGCTCAAAAATGCTTGCTCAAAAAGAAGTAGTAATCGATGATCCGCCTGCCCGGCCTTTAAATGTTTTCTGATCTTTCATCAGTGACGCGAAACATCCGAGAAGCAGAAGACAATGGAGGCCACGGTGTGCGTAACCGGCGCGGGGGGATTCGTTGCCTCCTGGCTCGTCGAGCGCCTCCTCGCCGCCGGCCGTTACACGGTCCACGGCACCGTCCGCGATCCAGGTAATCTTTTCTTCGACATCGACCGACCGATCGATCGATCTATCGATGGCGAAATCGTCTTCTCTGTTTCGCTCGTCGCCGGTGAACTGGGTGTGCGTGCGTGACCTTGACGATCTGCAGGCGACGCGAGGAACGCGCACCTGGCGGCGCGGCGGAGCTCCTGCGGCTGTTCAAGGCCGACCTGCTGGACTACGGCAGCATGGCGGCGGCCATCGCCGGCTGCGACGGCGTCTTCCACGTCGCCTGCCCCGTCCACGCCACCGCCGTCGCCGACCCCGAGGCAGCTCGCCGCACCGCACCGCACCCGTTCTTTCCTCGATCGGCTTCGTCATGCTCATGGCTTCGTGCGATCCTCACCGGACGCCGTATTGTTGTTGCAGGTCGAGATGGTTGCGCCCGCCGTGACGGGGACAGCGAACGTCCTGAAGGCGTGCTCCGAGGCCAAGGTCAAGAGGGTCGTCGTGGTGTCGTCTCTCTCGGCCGTGATGGTGAACCCTGACAAGGTCCCGGTCATGGACGAAAGTTGCTGGTCGGATGTCGAGCTGTGCAGAACCACTGAGGTGATTCCCTCACTGATCCCATCACAAGCAGTATTAACCGACAAGCTAGATGCCTGCGTAAAAATAGTGAGGCGCCTTGCTGGATTTTTTTTTTTCTTATTTCTTGAGTTTTGACCTCACATGGTTTTTCAAGGACTTTGATGTGCTCTTTGCATTTGTCTGACAAAATACTATTGAACAAATATTTTAAAATTTTAATCGAGCCTGTTCTTTCATCTAAAACAGCGAATTTCATTTTCCTTTGCCACATTTTGGACCACGCAGCCCTTTTATTTGTGTGTCTGACCCCGTCGCCGTAGTTGCTGGTGTGCGGTGAGCCGTGCTGCCAAGCTCTTCGTTATGCTACTTTGTTTCAAAATGGATTCTCAGCCATCCAATCTTCAAAATGGATTCTCCAAGTGCTGATGAACGCTTGGCTTGAGCTGACATGGTGGGGATTAGCGCTGGAATGGTTAGAGCAACCCCAACAGATGCTCTAAAAGTGGTGCTTTAAAATGAAATATACAGCACCACTTTTGCCAAGTTTTAGAGATCCTGTGACCTGTGCTCCAACAGATGCTGCAAAACTGATGTTGTATAATTGCTTTAAGAACCCACAGTGCTTTGAGCCATTTCGTCGAGCACCTCAAGCTCGTCCACCGTGGAGGAGCTGTCGCCGCTGCCGAGGAGGGTGAGGAGGGGGAAGGCCGCCGGCGTGCCGCGGCGTGCCTTGCCGCGCGCCATCTCTTGCCGCGTCTGGAGGGGCGGCGCTTGGGAGGGGAGGGGCAGGCGAGGGCGTCGTCCGCGGGCGTGGCGTCCAGCGGGTGTGGCGTCCGGCGTCGAGCGAACGCGTGGGCATGGCGCTGCACCAACGTGGCTCGGTGGCGCAGATGCGCGGCGTCGCGCTCGTCGATGTTGGGGAGCCGGGAGCTAGCGCGGTCGATGCGCCGCGAGCTCGTGGTCGGCGTCCTTGTACAGCAAGCCGCTGCAGCGTGTGTCGGCGCCCAGCGCTGCACTACGCCTGCGCTGCGCGCCGCCGTGTGCATCCGCCGCTGCCGCGCGACCTCCCCCAGCTCGCAACAGGCAATTGCCACATGCTCGCGACTTGCAACCGCTTGTCCTTTTCACCATGGCCAGATTGCTTCTTTCTTTGTTCGCTTGCTGGGGTTGGGGATTAGAGAGAGATTGCTTGCTTCGCAACGAGTGCTCGACGACGCGTTAGATAGCCAATCGTGGCGGCTTGTGGCAGGGGAGACGGAGATGCGTGGAGGCGAGGGTGGGGAGGGACTTGCCGGCGGCCAGGGCAAGGAGATGCGGGACACGGGTGAGCAAGGGGCGGCGCAGGGCAGGGCCTTGGCTTGGGCCGGTGACCGGGCTCGTCTTCTCCGGCGAAGAGAAGGAACAATGGGGCGAGAGAAGGGGCGCGGCGCGGAGCTGCTCCAGCGCGGCGCGGTGGCTCGTCGGGTTGATGCAGAACGGAGCGACTGGGCTGGGACGACGGGGAAACAACGGTGGGTCTGGGGGCCACGCGCCGGAGATCGGGGATGTCTTCTCCGGCGAGGAGCGGCCAGCGGAAGGGCGGACCGGCGAGGGGCGGGCGGCCGGAAGCGTGGTCGTTGGCTCCCGCCAGGTGACTTCGCGTTTACAGCACGGGATACAGCACCGGCTTCGGTGCTCCAAATATACAGCACCAGAAGGAAGTTTTAGAGGATGCTGTAAAAATTTTAGAGCACCAACTCGTTTTACAGCATCTGTTGGAGAGGGTTGGTGCTCTATATTTCTAGATTATAGAGCACCACTCTAATATAGAGCATCTGTTGGGGTTGCTCTTAAGGAGGGTATTTTTTTTTCTTTCAGTATTGATAGTTTGCCTAATCGTACCTAATCACGTCAAAACGTGTTTGTTTCTTACTTACTAGCATTCTAATCTGTTCCCATGTTTCACTCTGATAGAACTGGTACTGCCTTTCCAAAACATTGGCAGAGCTCGAGGCCTTCAACTATGCCAAGATAAATGGGCTAGATGTTGTTGTTATAATATAATACTTGTTGGAGGAGGAAAGGAAGTTCCAGGAGAACCTATCCTAGTCCTACTCCGTATGTGGGCAATTTACCAAAGGACTCTCTCTCCTAGTAGGAGAGGAGACCCCTTACCCCGAGTATAAATAGTGGAGCACCCCATGATGTAAAGACACAAGTTTATTCAGAATAATAAAGAGAAGGCTCCACCCTACATTGTGTCTCGCCTCTTCTACTTTTGTTGTTGTTCTCTCCCGTCGATAGCGTTATTACAACACGTTATCAGCACGCTCTGCGGAGCTAGTAGAGGAGAGCCGAAGTCGCCGAGAAGGAGTCAGCGAGTTCTTCAACTCGCCGCCTCGGGATTCGCGCCGCCTCGGGAAGCGCGCCAACCTTGGGAATCGAGCCGCCTCGATTTCCGTGCTCGACGACATTGACGTCCGCGCCAACACGAAGCTGTTGACGGGATCGGGTACGACTACACGGCGTCTTGATGTCACTGCATCGACTTGCGCCTGCATCAACTCGCGATCGTCTACATCACGCCCGAAGGTGAACTTTTGCTACCTGTAGTTTAGCAAGATCGCGATGGCTCGTTGCTGCCATGGATCGAAATCCCCAAAGCTTCACCCCGGATCAGCTTTTTCTAAATCTGGATTTATTGCGTCCCTACATCTAGTTATGTTAGGGTCACCGAATCGAATTGCATAGCATACACAGTAATGGGGCTTGTAGCCACCACTATCGCCGACGAGCACCGCCGGCGACCACCACATGTCCAACATAAGTAGCTCGAAGGCTACCGTACACACAGCATACATCACAGCCAGCTGATACAGAGGGAAGAGGGGGAGGCTGCAGATCTAACCCTAGACCTAACCCTAACCCTAACCCTAGCCGGTTTGATGGAAATCGCCGGAGTACAAACTGCAGAGCCAACGGATGATCCAACGATCGCATATGTGGGCCTGTACATCCTGGTACCTCCTAACCCTAACCCTAGCCCATCGACGACGAGATCGAATCTCGCCGCCGACTTACCTGAGCCGTGCACATGCTCGCTGGATCGAGCTGTACACCGCGCCGCACGAAGCCGCGCGCCGAGCCGCACCTCGGCTCGGCTCGGTCTCCTCGCTGTGCGGGGCCCGCATCGTCGCCGCACCACCACCACGCCGCCGCACGATGGCGGTGACCCGCCGCGAGCCTCAAGCTCGCTGGGCCCGGATCCGCGCCCGAAGTTACCGGATCTGACCTCGGGGCCGACGGATCTGGGGGTCCTGGACCCCTCCGCCGCAAGGAGGGCCCCGGGTCTTCGTCCTCCTCGCGCACGACGGCGGTGAGCTCGCCGCTCACCTACCGCCGCCTTCCCGCGCCACCACGACGCGCCCGCAAGTCGCGCGCCGCCGCACCGCCTCCGCGACCCCCGCACCGGGTCCGCGCGCCGCCACCAACCCGGCGACGAGCTCCGCACGAGCTCGCCCGGGGACCCCAGCTCCCCTCCTCGCGCGCCATGGCGCCGCACCGCCACCGCCGCCGCGAGCTCGTCGCACGAGCCCGTTCGCTGCCGCCGCCGCTCGGGTGAGAGGAAGAGGAGTGTGGGGGAGGGAGTGAGCGGATAGGGTTTCAACCCTATCCGTCTTGCTCTTATATCCGGCCGGGCAGGCCGGCCTGGTGGGCTGGGCCGGGGTGGGCCGGGATGGGCTGAGCTGGCCCACTGGGCCGGCCTGTTTCGGAATAAACAGAAAAAGAAATACGAGGAAATTCGGTAAAATCTGAAATTTTGCGAAATACCCCCTGAATAAGCTAGGAATTGCAGTTAAGTCTTGAATTTTTGCAGAAAAGACCTTGAAGTTTTCCATATTAGAACCCGCAGTCCTAAATTTTTGCAAAAAGGTCCAGATTGTTCCAAAATTACGATTTGACCCAGAAAAATTGCAAAATAGACCCTGTAGTCTATGGAATTTGTCTGAATTAATGTTATATTGCATATAACACCTTGGGTTTAAGGGATTTTATGTCAGAAACTTATAAGCTTGCTGTTTTTGCTGTTTAATCCTCCTGTTTGTGCATATTACTGTGTAACTTGATCTGAAATCATGCATATCATGTTTAAAGCAATTAAAATATGATTAAAAGTGCCTTTAATCATAGAAACATGGTTTTAGGACTTGCTCCGAGTTTTTAATCCATTACTTTATGCATTCTACCAACTAGGTTTACAAGAAGTAACTTATGCACTGTTATTTTTATACATCTTGTAGATGTCTGATCTTGTGAAACGAGAATTTGAAGTGCTGGCACCGAATGGCCTAAACTATCTGTCTTGGTCACTTGATGCCGAAATCCTTTTGAGTGGAAAAGATCTCTGAAGACGATCAAACCTCAAAAAGGAGATACTGCTGCAACGAATGTGCAGCAGGCTCAGGCACTGCATTTCCTGAGGCATCATTTAAGTACTACCCTGAAGAATGAGTACATGACTGAACGTGATCCAAAAGTCTTGTGGGATTCATTGAAGAATCGGTTTGAGTAGATAGAATCTGTCTTAAAGCCTAAAGTGGAGCGTGACTGGCAGAACTTACGCTTCCAAGACTTCAAGACTATTGAGGATTACAACACCGCTCTGTATAGCATAGTTACCCGCATGAAACTATGTGGAGTAGATCTTACGGATCAAGATCTTATACAGAAGACTCTCACTACCTTTCACCCCAAACTCACTTATGTGAGTAGGCAATACAAGAAAGAAAAGTATGAAACTTATGTACAATTGAGCAATGCCTTGCAGCAAGATCAGGGGGAGGATGAGACTATTATGCAGAATCATATGTCTCGCCCCACTGGCTCAATTGCACCGCCAGAAGCACATGCTACTTCATTCCAGAAGGATGATAAGGGGAAGGGTCCAAAGAATGGATCAAAGAAGGGTAAGCGGAAAGCTAAGCGCTCCAAGAAGAAGAACGCTAAGCCTAAGACGCTTAAAGGGGAGCATATGGTGAACAAAACCAAGATTGTTATAGGTGCGGTGAGCATGGCCATTGGTCACGCATATGCAAAGCACCTAAACATGTTGCTGAGATGTACCAGAAGCTTCATGGCACGAAAAAGAAAATCCAGAAGGAAGCACACTTCTTGGAATGTCCACCACCTGAAGAGGGGTCACCTTCGCATGAAGAGAAGGAAGAAGACATCGCGAAGATGGACATGGGTACACCACAAGATGACAACAAGAACCTTGAAGGATCTGGAGATTGTCTCTGGATGATGATCTCATGGATGAAGATGATCTTCTTGGAGAAGAATTAGAAGACTTGCATGGAGACATGAAATAATTCTCCCTAGTTATAATACTATTTAGTAGATGGTTTTGAGTAGTAGTTATGCATTTAGTTTTAAATTCCTGCAATGAATTAAGTGGATTATGTAATCTCTAGTAGAGACCTCGTTTTTAATATATAGTACTTGCAGTCTATATAATCGCCTTGGTTTTTCTTTTACCTTGTCGTTATTTGGCTTTTCCTTGAAGTATTTGCCTTGCCTTTGCCTACAAGTGTAGTACAGTGGAAGAGGAACTATGTCTTGTAGACTGTTGCACCACTAGCACAGTTCTTAGGGATACTCGTTATTTCCAAACACTCAGAAAGTATGAAGAAGGAATAATGACTCTCATTGGAAATGGGAGAAAGATTGTGGGTTCCGGAAGGGCAACCTTTACTCTCCCTAATGGAACGACATTAGTAATCCAAGCAGCATTACTATATCCAGACGCAACTAGAACGTTGCTGAGCTTCAAAGATATCCGTGCAAATGGTTTTCTGTAGAAACTAAATGACGATAATGGCGAAGAACGTCTTATCATGACTAAGAAGCACGGAGATCAGAAAAACTATTGTGGAAGTTTCCCCTCCTTTAAGGAAAGCATGTACTACACCTATATTAAACCACAGAATGGCTTAGCTGCGTTTAAAGTGATCTTGAAGAATCATGAACCATACAGAATATAGCATGAAAGACTTGGGCACCCAGGAAGTAATATGATGGGCAGAATCTTGAAGAATTCTAGTGGGCATGAATTGCAACCGAGACAATTTCCTAATAATCTTGAAGATTTCTTTTGCGCTGCATGTGCAACTGGAAATTGATAACTAGAACCTCTACATTAAAACTTCATGCAGAAGATACACCATTCCTTGAAAGAATACAAGGAGATATCTGTGGACCTATTAGTCCCTTCTCAGGGCCTTTTAGATACTTTATGGTATTAATAGACGCCTCCTCGAAGTGGAGTCAAGTATGTCTATTGTCCACTAGAAATCATGCTTTTGCACGCCTTACATCCCAAATAATTCAATTGAAGAATAATTTTCGAGAGCATAGAATTAAATCCATTCGCATGGATAATGCCGGAGAATTTACCTCGAAGGTATTGATGATTATTGCAAGTCATTGGGAATAAAGGTAGAACAGAACATCTGTTCCTCATGTGCATACGCAAAATGGTTTAGCAGAATCGCTAATTAAGAGGATCAAGTTAATTGCAAGACCACTATTATTGCATAGTCAGCTGCCTACCGCTTGTTGGGGACATGCTGTGCTACACGCTGCTGCTCTCATACAAACTTAGACCATCTGCTAAAGTTGAAGAATGATGGATGTTGTGACAGCGTACCTGTATGGGTCGTTGGATACTGAAATCCACATGAAGGTTCTAGAAGGAATTAAAGTCCAAATGAAGAAGAACGCAACTTATATAGTGTGAAGCTGCAAAGATCACTATATGGTTTAAAGCAATCTGGAAGAATGTGGTATAATAGGCTTAGTGAGTTTTTACTGAAGAAAGGATTCCTGAAGAAATGAAGACTGTCCTTGTGTATTCATTAGAAAATCAGAGATGGGATATTGTATAATATCCATCTATGTCGATGATCTAAATATCATTGGAACGACACAAGACATCGAGGAAGCTAGTTCATTCCTGAAATCTGAATTTGAAATGAAGGATTTAGGAAAGACTACATTCTGCCTAGGCTTGCAGCTAGTGCATACCCCAGAAGGTATACTAATGCACCAGTCGAACTATACCAAGAAGGTATTAGAGAAGTTTAGTATGAGTAGTGCATACCCACTCAGAACCCCTATGGTTGTGAGGTCACTCGATGTAGAGACCGACCTATTTAGACCAAAAGAGGAACATGAGGAAGTATTGGGACCTGAATATCCCTACCTAAGTGCTATCGGAGCGTTGATGTATCTAGCAAATGGTACAAGACCCGATATTGCCTTTGCTGTTAATCTACTAGCAAGATTAGTGCAGCTCCAACCAGAAGACATTGGAATGGCATTAAGCATATCCTCAGATACCTTAGAGGAACAGAAGATATGGGGTTGTTCTTCCATAAGAAAGGAAATGTAATCCTAGAAGGATATACAGATGCTGGATACATGTCGGATCCACACAAATCATTCTCGCAGACTGGTTATGTGTTTCTCTGTAGTGGAACTGCAATTTCTTGGAGATCTACGAAGCAGACGATGGTGGCTACATCAACAAATCACTCAGAGATTATTGCCTTGTATGAGGCATCTAAAGAATGCACTTGGTTAAGAAGAATTACTCACCATGTACTGAATACATGTGGAATTGAAGTGAGTAAAACCCCTACCATTATCTATGAAGATAATGCAGCTTGTATTGCACAAATACAAAAGGGATATATTAAGTCTAAGGTCACGAAGCACATTACACCTAAATTCTTCTTCACACATGAAATGCAAGAGAATGAAGAAATTATGGTGACTCATGTTCGCTCATGTGATAATCTTGCAGATATGTTCACTAAGGCCCTACCTGCTAAATCTTTTGAAAAGCATAGGCATGGTATAGGAATGAGGAGACTTAAAGATGTGTGCAAATCAGGGGGAGAATTCTCTTGAACACATAAATCCTAACACTATAGTCAAGAAGACAATATATAGTAAATTCTAGAAGAATATAGCATTGTACTCTTTTTCCCTCATTTGAGTTTTTACCTGAAGGTTTCTCAAAAGAAGAGGTTTTTAACGAGGCATTGTGTGCAATATGAAGCAACGGTACCATGTACTCTTTTCTCCATTTTTTCCACTGGGTTTTTATGAAGGAGTTTTTAATGAGACATGTGTGTCGTCGTAAAATGCCCAAGGGGGAGTGTTATAATAATAATACTTGTTGGAGGAGGAAAGGAAGTTCCAGGAGAACCTATCCTAGTCCTACTCCGTATGTGGGCAATTTACCAAAGGACTCTCTCTCCTAGTAGGAAAGGGGACCCCCTACCCCGAGTATAAATAGTGGAGCACCCATGATGTAAAGACACAAGTTTATTCAGAATAATAAAGAGAAGGCTCCACCCTACATTGTGTCTCGCCTCTTGTCTACTTTGTTGTTGTTCTCTCCCGTCGATAGCGTTATTACAACAGTTGTGACAGTCTGCCCATCCTTGGTGATTGGGCCCTTGCTACAATCTACTCTGAACGCAAGCAGCTCGGTCATAATTGATTGCCTGAAAGGTCATGATTCTTGCCTCACTTGACTCTGTTCTTAACTGATCTTTTTCCTTAATACGTTCTCAAAAAAAAAAAAAGGACGAACATTTACTCCTTATTAGCCAAATGAGTTTGTTCTCTCCCGTCGATAGCGTTATTACAACAGTTGTGACAGTCTGCCCATCCTTGGTGATTGGGCCCTTGCTACAATCTACTCTGAACGCAAGCAGCTCGGTCATAATTGATTGCCTGAAAGGTCATGATTCTTGCCTCACTTGACTCTGTTCTTAACTGATCTTTTTCCTTAATACGTTCTCAAAAAAAAAAGGACGAACATTTACTCCTTATTAGCCAAATGAGTCCTGATCTTATGCGTAATTATCTCTCTGCAGGTTATCATGAGGTAAGATGAAACTCAGAAATTTTGTGGATGTTAGAGACGTCGTGAAGCTCTTCTCCTGGTGTATGAGACCTCGGAGGCGTCTGGACGGTATATATGCAATTCGCACCCAAGACAGGTGTCTAGTGTCATCGAGCTTCTGAAGAGCTGGTATCCGACTTATAAATATGCCGACAAGTAAGCCTGTTCTTTTCAGATGCATGCGCAGACATTATATTTTACAAATCAAGTTATTGGTGGCCGAAAGGCCTCGTGTCAATTCTCATTTAGAGTGACCAAGAAAGGCAAAATAATTATCCTATAATCTTATGCTATGTTGTGTCGTCCCTAGAGAAATTAGTTTCTTTGTTCTCATATATTTTTGTGGGCATGTTAAACATGATGGCATGATCACTGAGCTGATATAATGTATATTATGTTCAAAAACCCTTGTAGGTTCGTCCAAGTGAGCGATGAGCCTGTATTCAGCTCCAAAAAGTTGGAGACGCTGGGATGGAAATTCAAGCCACTTGAGGAGACCCTCAGGGACAGCGTTGAATCCTACAGGGCAAAAGGTGTCCTGGATTGAGCAAACAACAGCTTGTTGTCTCACACATGTTTGACTTGGAACAATTTTTTTCTTGCCTGAGATCATGTTTGAGTTCAGACATTTTAGATGAACAATGGTGAACACCAAAGGAAGACATGTTTCTTGCTGTAATATTTGCTCAAGATACACACTGCACACGGTATGAATAGCTATAGAACAAAATATCATCAATACAGAACTTACAAATGGTTGTATTATTTTCTCTCTTGCTCCAGCACGAAATTACCAAGTCAAATTTGCTTCACATTGGTAAACTTCAGGTTTTCTTTTGCAAGAAGTCTCCGACGGTACTCTCCGAGAGCCCAACCAGGGTACAAGTTTCTGTAGTTTGGGTAGTTGAAGTAAGCAGAGCAGTTGGTATTTCCAAACATGTTCCTATCAAGTGCAAGCAGAAGTTTAGAGGTCATGTAATTTAAACATATGTACCAACAACCTATGGCATGATAAATGACTGATTCTCAACAATGGGACTGATGGTATATTGGGGAGGGGGCCCTTACTTGTTGAGGAAAATCGCCTGTCTCCAGCTGCATATTAATTAATACCTTTGCAGCACGACGTAATGGTGTTTGATCTTGTTCCATCTACATATATATAATACACGGCTATAGCAAGTTATATATAACAACATATTCATAATTATACTCCCTACAACCATAGAAAGTGATGCTTTTGAACGTCAAATATATGTCCTCCAAAGACTTAAACATTAATTATATAGAAATATGTTTATTTCAGGATGAAGGCACATCCTTATATTTTCATACAAATCAGAATACATATTATCCAAAAGTTTTAACGCACATATTTCACAACATCACTTACGTTTATTGTAGGGAATACGTTTTTCAATAAGTGATATATGTAAACAAATCAAACCTGTCCAGCATAAATCAAAGCTAGCATCGCCCAGGAAGTGTTTACAGCATGAGTGCTATGACCCTCCACATAACCTGCGCACGATCACAAGATCTTTTTGTTATTACAATCCAATGAGTTATTAACATTAATATTGCTAGTAACAATAATCACTAAAAAAAGTCAACAAATTATAGATTTGCATGGCAATGCTTTGTCTTACATCTTTGTCTTCGTGTAAAACCTATTGTTGTTGATAGTTGAATATGTTCCAATTTTTATCATGTTTCTTATTTTCTTTTCTTCACATGTATGTCATTGTAGCTTTTAAAACCTAAGATTTCAGTGGTTAACTATTGGTAGTTTTATCCTCACAAAATATAAACATATACATATGTGCATATTGACTCAAAAGGTAACACAAGTGTTTCCATTTTTAAATTTGCACAAAATGTTTGGAACAACACTTCCCTCCAAACATGAAAATGTGATTTCTTTGGACATGCTTCTATGAATGAGATTTTTGGGTGGTTTTGACAAATTATTGGACAAAACTTACGATTCTTGGGTGGTTTTGAGGCGCACATAATTTGTCACCTATAGGGCGAATAATAGATTGTCACACCCATAGAGAGCCTTGGACCAACTATGAATGAGATTTAACTGTTGAGGCAGTAGTAGCACAAAATTGATAATATTATGTTTATGACTTTTGGCATGCACTAGCCTGATATTAAGTAGATGATGAAAATACATATGAAGGAATATCAATTACCTCTCTTTCACAGGAAAGATAACTCTCTCCCCAGCCACCTGATTTGAGTTGCGTTGATAGCAAAAAGTTACATGCTTTTCTGATGCAAATACTATTCTCATAAGTTCTTCCAGCAGCAACTAAACCTTTAACTGCAAAGAAGGTCCCATAGATAAAGCATACGCCCCATGTGCCATACCTTTAGATAATAATCAAGTTAGTTAGGCATGTCAAACGTAATAATCTGTACAGAATAGACAATCTTTTTGTACAAACCAGGATCCATCCTTCTTTTGATTTTTCTCAATATATATGGCAGCTTTGTTGACATATTCTTTTATCTCTTCACTACGGTACCATGGATAAAGGTCACAAAACAGTATCAGGGCGTGCATCACTGAGGAAGTGCATTCAACATACCTATCAGCTGATGCAATTAGTCACATGTTCTACCAAGCAATTGAAATATGGGGATGAAGTTTGGTTTGATAAGAGTCGTCAAAGTTCTTACGGGTAATCGACGACAATATTTCGAAAACTCTCCAAAGGATTTAAAATCTGTATTATCGAAAATTGTCAGTCCAATATATATTGTTGTCTACTTTTACAATAGCATAAAAACAACAGAATTGTTTATTTAATATAGAATTAATGCAAAATGTGGTTGAAACTTTGGTTTGATTGAAATTTACAAAATGTAGTACTTACCTCCAGCCATGAATAAGTTCTTTGGCACTCAAACGTACCAACTGAACCATCTTTGTTCTTCAATGGAAAAAAAAGAATTTGTTGTTAGTCAAACCTTTTACTAGAGTACAATGCAAAACCACCGCAGCAAAGGTAAAATGTCATCAAAGCTCATCTAGAAAATAAAAGCCATAATAATTTTGAAAGCTAAATAAAATTAAATTGGTCAAAATGGGCAGGGAAGCAATTGCAAGCATAAAATAAGAACATATAAAAATAATTTCATTTATGAACTCTAGATTAAGATATAATTTTAATTTTTTCTTTGATTGGTGTTTCTAATAAAATGTTGTCTACCTAACACTTCCCATATTCCACGTGAAAAAAAAAGTTAGAAAAATCATACTACGGATGAATGAAGGCAATATATTAAGAAAATTATACCATGAAGGAAAGAAGGCAATCAACAGAATGGAATAACCATTTCTCTTCCGTTGGATCCATAAGAAGGCTAGGATATATCTTTGAAAGCAACAGTATTGCCTTGAGAAGAAAAAAAGAAACAGATCCAGTCACTTCGTAGGAATAGTTGTCACTAAAGTTTTGCTTCAATTTATTCAATGTACTAGGAAAATCATAACTCTTCTAGATTAAAACAAAATAATATTAGCTAAGGTACCTTAGTCACTTCTGCAGAAGTGTCACTTGAAGCCCAACTATTATCTACAGTTGAAAGTGCCCATGAACCTTTTGATCTATGGCGAAACCAATAGCTTTGATCGCCTGGGGGATTTCTTATAATCTGATCGTTACAAATTTCAATCATATTATACTTATTTTAATATTGTTTCATACAAATTGGAAACATAGAATAACATACTTGTGCCTTCTTTATATATCTGACTGCCCTTGCAATAGTTTGACCGTACTCATCGATAAGATCTGCCGACAAGAAGGCCTGAATTATATGCGCCATCTCCCAGTTTTGGGCACCATCATATATCTACAAAAAGAATTACACACCAAAGTTATATCTACATGCCATTGTCTGCAAACATGGTGTAATGTGTCAGGCCCAAATAGGACTCAAGCTCGCGCACACGCTGCGCGAACCACACCTACGTAGTAACTCTCTTACACTTTCATCCTCGCTTCGCGTTGAAGGATTAATCCAATGTTACTAGGCATTTGCAATCTAACTATTTAAGCTGGTCAAGTTCTCATAGGTTTCTGATGTGGTACTATTTTTGCTTGCACCTCTACTAGGCTGCCAAGCACAAGGGAGCAGTCCCATGGGCTTTACATATGGGTACAGTTCAAACTTCCTACATTTAATGCTACTACTAATATTCTCCCTTTTTCTTTAAAAACAGTATAGGTGCATGGGAACCCAACGCATATGGTTGATAAAAACAAAAGGCACACACCATAGGAAACGTAGCTAGATACATGTTGGTATTAAAATTGTTGTGAAAATCATCTTTATTTGTCAGTAATATTTTATAAAAAGTCCAATCATCTATACACTTATCCACAAGAATATTTAACATGATGTATTATAAATATAAATAAAAATATAAGAATATCATGAGAAGAAAAAAAATAGTACTTTGGTCTTCATGCCATCTTCAGCAATCCACAAATAATCATGTATCCTTGGAAGATGTCGCTTCAATGCATCTGAATTTGGATTTTCGACCAACAACAAATCATGTTCAATGCCTGATAATCAATAAGTTCGTAGAAATGTTATTGAGTACTAATATGGGTCGAGCAAGAAAACATTAGCATATGCAATGAAGATTAGTATTGCGAATTTGCAAATGAAGTAGCATGACACTATTTTTTTTGTTCAAGGCATCTAGACATTTACATAATCTAGTAAGCATTTCTGATGTATCGTAGATCCATATTTGAAAACATGATATGTTATAATAAATCGCACGTAGGCACCCTATGTTTTTTACTATCCTCACAGAGAATTCTATATAAAATAACAATATCAGCTTTATTATTTTGAGGAATTAAATATGATAGAACCATTAGGGTAATAGAAACAATACCTTTGTGACAGGACACAAGCCTATGTATTGAGTAGTTTCGTCTTCATAGTGGATATGTTCCATGATGTGGCTCAAAGCTCTCTCTCTTATCTTGTTTACAGGCCAACAGTTCAACGTTGGCTCCACAAATATGTTTAACCAAGTTGAAATAGCTTTGTATGGTGCTGAAGGTTTATAACGGATATCCTCCTAATAGAAAAACTGAATTAATATTGATTTTGTTTTTTTAGTATGGTGCATTATTTTGCATCTTCAATTCTGAACTTATTTTATTAGTGAAACGGGGTTAAATAGATAATATAAAGAAATGTACATGGGGAATCAAAAATCTGGGTCATGAAAGTGTTGAAGAAAGAACTATGTCAAATTAATAAACCGTTTACAATTTTTTGGACACAAAAAAATTAAAAATGTGACGTCAAGAAATATCTTTTTACTTAGACACAAGCAGACATACACATTTCAGAGGAAAATTTCACTTTAGCAAGAAATATCTTTTTACTTAGAATTTCTATTTGTCATATTTACATGTAGATCAAAATTTTCTATAGGATCTTGGTTGTTTTGACATGATATTTCATCTAAATTGGTCAAGTGTTAATATGATAGCAAATGTTGCACAAAATGTGGTAAATGGGGTCAGAGTGATGTTTTGTTTTTTAATATAGAAAAGGTAGTGACAAACCTTGGCACAAGTGTTACGAGCCTTACTCCAATTGATATCGTCATATGAGGAGCTATAAAGTTCCTTCCGTAGTGCTAATATAGTTGGCGTAATGGGACCAACAAATCTCTTGGCATAAAGAAAAGCTATTGACATGTAAGTCATCCTAGTGAAGCACCAAAATCTCCCTGTGCAAAATAAAGTTTGCTTAATATACCGAAATATCACTGCTTTATGGTTCATTTTCAAAATATCATATTAGGAGCACATATTGATCAATTAGATTTATTAATGGACATATTGAATCTGCAATCTATCACATAATAATAGATTTATTTGAGACAACGAAATGTTCCATGAGTACTGATCTTAGTAGTTTCCCCCCAACATTTTGATGTTTCACTTTGGTGGGAAACACCATCGCATCACTGATCACTTAAGAATTTTGGAACAAAATTAAATAGTCCTCCTACCACTAGTTTATACTTTATACAGTGGACAACCTCGAACTTCTAATGTAACTACACATGAGTTCACTTGACATTTAAAAAAATTACCTGGATGAATTGGGAGAAACCGAGGGACTAACCATAGTTCAGGCAACACTGGATTATTTCCGGACCAATCATAGACGCCAATAACCTTCAGTCAATTAAGATAGGTAGCTTGCCTCATTCCACTTTAAAATAGATTGTGCATATAGTATTGTCTGATAGAATATTTAATTCATTGTTCAAAAAAAATCCCCTTGTCTCGCAAAAAAACCCTTTAAAATAAAATAAAACTCATATGTGGAAAAAAGAGAGTGGATAAACATGCACCGATGTATTATTCCATCGTGTAGCGTGTTTGGAATTTTTTGATTCAGGCAACTCGTATAACGGTATTGAGATCTTAAAGTCCTAATTAATTTGTCATGTTTGGGCTTAAATTGGGAATAGCTAGTATAAGATACGACTATTAAACATATCTAGCCCAGTACCGAGAGTAATATCTTTGCCCACTGTGGAGCTTCAGTTGCAGTGCCATGGGATAAGATCCAAGCTCGTCCTTTTGCTAATCCACCATGCTCGTCCTTTTGCACCTCTCCGAGAAGCCTCAAGGTGACATAGTTCAAGCAAGAGCCGAACATGGCACTCTCGTCCAAAATATTGAAACCCCATCCTCCATCCTCATTCTACGCAAATAATATTATGCTCAGTTTCATGAAGTCATGGTATAGTTAGTTGAATGCAGATATTTGTATTTTTTTTTTCTGGGACGCTCATGCATGGTATATTGTTGTTTTAGAGTTTCCCTGCCTGATGGTTGTAAATATAACGGCAGATCGCACGTTTGTGCTCCACCGATAAGACAGCATCCATTGATCCAGTGACGTGCAGAGCGAAAATCTGCAAAATGGACAACAAAAGCATGTAGGAGCCAGTCCAGTGAGCAAGTGATTGTGAAGGATGGCAGTGCAGGAAAACGAACCCAGAACGGGAGCAGGTACATAATCCCACTGTAATCTCCTGGCCAGTGCCCATCGTCTGCTTGTAGAGCAGACATCCAATTGAGGGATCGCCTCAGCGTGGCCAGCAGAATCTCTTCCGTCACCTCGTCGCCCTCCTCCAGCTTCGTGGCCGGGGGCATATCCGCGCGCAGGTGTTTTAGTTCCGTGAACTGCATCCGTAGTGAAATTAATACACAAACTCCAGTGAATATATACGTACTGTACGTTTAATTTCAAAAAAAAAAAAAAAAACTGTGACGCTGCAATATATATGGAGCTTTTTGTTTTGATGAGGTGTACTTGTACGCGCATGAGTAGGTCCTGAGACTCCTTCCTCTGGAAGCGGTTCTCCGTGAAGTCCCGGCGCAGCTTCTCTACATGCGCGCGCTCCTCGTCAGTGCCGGCGTCGGGGTCGAACTCCCACACCTGCCGGCCATGGAAGCCGCTCACCGTCTGCATCGATGGTCCTCCTCCCTGCGAGGTCTTCAGCCTCCACATGGTGGATTCACTCGACTCGATCGGTAAAGCTCAGTGCTCAGTAAACGTCTGTAGCTAATTAACTGATTGCTTGCTTGCTGCTTCACTGTGATAGATGCAATGTCGAGATCTCATTATATAGCTGGGACTGCTTGACTCGGGTGGTTGGATACTTGGACAGATTCACTCCGTCGTTTGTACACCTACTGTATGTACGCAGATTTTTCAAATTGGGCTGTAGGGGTATTAGGTGTTCCTAGTCATTCATGGTCCCCCGCCCAGCTGATCCGTTGTGTTTTTGAAAAAAAAAATTATTGAATTCAGATTCATCGAGAGAACGGGCGCTGGCATGGTCTCTAGCAACCATGTGGTGATCGGACCTTAAACTTTTGGATTGGTTGGCCATTGTTGTCATTGTCCGACCACTGTTCTTTGCGAACAATTGTTAGGCTTCTGCGGACGTTCCCCTCGGATATACTAAAATTTCTTAACGCTCCCCAGTGCACTGACCATGACATGATATAGATAGTGTCGACTTCAGTGAGGACCCCATATGTAATTATATATGTCCTTTAGCATGAATTGTAGTGACCCCAAATGATCTTACCAGCGTTGCTTCTAAAAAAAAGGAAACTAGCTAGGGTGAGCAAAATCAACTTAGGATTGCAAACTATTCATAACAACATTTGTAACATGTAACATATATTATTAGTGGATTTTTTTTTAGAAATAAGGTTTCCCCTGCTTTATTCAAGCAACAAGTTCAGTACATCATTTGTGTTCGGCACCACGCCCCTGGATTCCGGCTCTACAATAGCCATATCAGTTACATGATTCGCCCTCATACCATCATCTCTCTCATGCAGTCGAGGCACCCATGTCAACAAAGGTGGATCTGAAGCTTCTTTTCCAGCTTTTGCACCAGGCCATCTACCTTTAGCTTCTCTTCCTCTTTTGCACAGCACCTTCCACAACTTCAAAGTCCGCGCAATCCTCCTCAGCACTTCCCTGTCGCCAGTCCACATCCTCCCCTGAAAACACAGATCATTCCTTAGTTTCCACAGGGACCAAAAAGCAGCTGAAGTTAACATATTCAAAGCCTTGTTTTCTTATCACTGATCCAAAACCTTGCAACAGATTCAAAATCTGTTCCAATGATCCTATCAACTATACCTGAAACCTGTGACCACATCAACTTTGCTACACAACAATCAAAAACAAGTGATTCACAGATTCATCTTCTGCACAGAACAGACAACTGTGGTCATCAACACTCCTCCTCTTGGCCAGATTGTCTCTAGTTAGTGTTTTATTATTAGCTAAAAGCCATAAGAACACATGGATTCTTGGAGGCACCGTTAGCTTCCACATCACAGGAGTGAAAACAGGGGTAATCCCCCTGAAATTTATTAGTGGATTTTCATATGCTCCTTTGTTTTAATGTTTGCATGGCCCCTTGGTTTCGAAAATTTCGACTTGGAGGAACTTGATCTCCCCTCGCACCCCCTTCTGCAGCTTGTATTCATCGCTGAGGAGAATTCCCAGCTTGGGGAGGAGGCTGCCCAGAGCATGTGCTGCGAGCTCCATGCATGCCTTGTTCTGTTTGTTGGCTACCTATTAATTTGCTCGAAGTATGGTTATGGAGAAGGGATGGGTTTATGGACATAAATAGTGCTTTTGCCCTATGGACAAGAGATAGGTTTATGCACAGTAGTATATTATTATAGGATTGTTGGGGTAAATATAACTTAATCAAGCACTGGGCAGTACCCGGTGGAATAAAGCTAAAGGCATTATGGTGTATGGTTGGCAATTCGCATCTGCCAGCGATAAAGTTACATTGTCATCAGCTGGTGATTTATGGGCCCGCTGTTTCCCAATTGTTTTTTTTTCTTTTGCGATGAAGCTTTAATGCAGTTTAGTGGCACTAGACGAGTGCCTACCTACTCAGCATGTACCTGCCCCCTGATCACCACCATGGTGTTTATATTTTTCATAGGAGCACATTTATGATTACTGCATATTTGGGACCGGTTCTCAGGATCATGCTTCCTTTTATCACTTAATTAGGGATGAAAGCAAAAACAGAATTTATCGGATAACCGAGGCTCGTTTTCGACTTCTCCCGACCGTAGTAGTTGAAAATGAAATACCGAAAAAATGAAAACAAAAGTGAAAGTATTTGGTGAAAACAAAAATGAAGACGATTTTAGACTTTACCGATCGTTTACGACAATTTCCGTTTTAGACCAGAAATTACTGCATATATTTTAGTTTTATTGTTAATCTATCCAACAGATATATATTATATTTTTAATAGGCAATAAGCAATGATGTCGCCATTATATATTTAACATTTTAATTTGAACATCTTTTTGAAATGTCTCGTGTCTTTTATGATACATTTATAGCCAATTCAAGTACCAATAATATATTCACAGTTGATATTTTTATACGTGATGTGATAAAGCTAATACTTAACTATGATTTGTGTTACCGATAATTAATATCGATTCCCGATCGATACCGCATATTTCTGTCGTGGTAATTCCATTTTCGATATACCCGTGATACCGACGCCGTATTTGTTTCCGCTAGTACCGCTACTGGTTTTGCTACCGAGAAAAAAAAATATGAAACTGAAAACGATAGAGCCTTCTTCCGACCGTTTCCCGACCGCTTTCATCCCTACACTTAATTGTCTGAGACACATCGAGAAATGATGCCTTTGTCCGCAGTACACCAACAAAGTCAATTTGTCTGCAAAACATTACGATTTTGGGAATTATTCTCTGTGACACACTATGACCATTTAACAGTTATTTTAATCTTTTTTATTTCAATTTATAAAATATATTAGAATTTGAAACAGGGCACCAATACACATCGTTGCATTATCTATTATTAAAAGTTAGGGCCGTTTTTTGATTTTTCGCGTTATTTGCTCATTGAATAAATTCGACTTTGTTGGTCTGATGTGGAAGAAGCCATAATTTCTTAGTGTCTCAGACAATTTCACCAAAATATTATATTTCTAACCAAAGTCGGCATTGAAAGCGAATAGCAGACTTTGGTGAAATTAACTTTGCTCAAGTGGTTCATACATTCTCAGGGTCCATCGGTTGGCCTTATGCATAACAGACGTATGATTGGACCTTGCCCACTTAGCTATCAGGGTTTTGTCTTTTAACGATGGTGCTCAACATTTATTTCGTGTCACATAAGGTGCGTCTAACCCGCTTGACTAATCTCTCTAGTCTATCTAGTCTATTATAAAGAAACTAGTTGGGAGTAAAAAATTGTTCATCGTACTATATGATGTATCCTGCCATCCGAACCACCCTGGTATCTAGTGAACTTCACCATCCAACAACCCATGACACTCTTTTCAACCTTAGCCTAACACTCCACCAATGGCTCCCCTCCCTGCTAGCACGAAACCATCCGAAATTTGCTCACCCGTAACGCTCCCCTCCCCTTTGTTTCTTTCACCTCATCCCAAAGACTACCTTTATGTCGATCTCCGCCCCCCGCGCCTTCGCGGATGGTGCCATTCCCAGCGTCAATGGAAGGATATGCACCGCCTCCTACCTCGAACTCGACCACGCTGACCTCGTCTCCGATTGGAGCAGTCGGGTGATAAGGCGTCGTGAAGTCCAGCAGTCGGATCGGCTGGGTGATACTGCGATCGCCAGCAGTCCCCACCACCCAACAACGTTCTGCGCCACCACCAAACCGTGGAAGTTTGGCAATGGACTGTGCCACCGGTAGTGCTGTTGCCCTATGGAGAAGAGAGGGTCATGGACACAAAGGCCTCGTTGGCAGTCCAAAAAATAGTCACCATGCCGCGGCGAGTGTAACTTTGCTGCTGGCAGAGCACGGCACGCTCTGCGTGATAGGTCCGACTGTCTCTGTATATTGTACTACTCGTATTAATTTATTTGTCCATGGAAAAGTGCAGCTGCCCCTGGAGAGGGTTGTGCAATTCACAGGTGTCTGAATCTCTAGCAGGTATCGGTAGGTGCAGGGCCGTACCCGAGATTTCGAGGCCCTGTGCGAAACACATTGGCCCCTATATTTAAGGATAAAAAATACCCAAATAAAATTTTGACTTATATAATGTACTAGCAAAATACCGTGCGTTGCTGCGGGCAGTAAATTACAACAAACAATAGACTATTACATTTATAGATGATAAAGCTTGTTTTGTCAGTTTACTATAGACAAACTCAAGTTCACAGTCGTACATGTGGATTTAAATTAAGTAACTGAGTAATATTTTGGAGTGTTTTTTAAGTCAGTTTTTAGTTAACAAAGGACTATTGTTGTGGCAAAAGTGTATGAAAACATGATACAAAATTGAAGTTAGCCGCTCTTCAGGTAGGCGTGGATTGTTTTTTCCTTTTTCTTGTTCCCGTTCTAGTGGAGTCTATTTACGTGTGACCTTACATGTTTTTTCTTTCCTGTAGTACTGTATGGAAACAGCTTTATGAGTTTTTTCTTTTTTTTTTTTGCTGTGTTTTATTCGGTCCGTATCTGATTTTGAACTGATGTCTTTTCTGTTATGGAAACGAAATAAACATTGCACTACAAGATTTCTAACAATCCCCTACAGTTTTTGTACAAGTGAGTGACAGTTTCAATGTATTTATTAAACTAATCCAAAAAACTGTAGGGAATGAGTTTGTAGGGAATTTGCTAAAATTGTTGGGAAATATAAAAGTTTGCACTACTAAACTGTCAGCCACTCAAAAAAATGTACTAAACTGCCTAAACTGTCGGCCACTTTGACAAGCACTGTCGGTAATTAGTAGAAATCTTGTAGTGTTGTTTATGGGATCTTTTAAACTGATGTGATATACGTGTTTTGCTTTGGAAACGTAAGTTTTTATATCTTGCCTGCTAGTACATGTATCCCTTCCGAAGTGGATCTACGTATTTTACCGTATTGGAACTCCAAGAATTTGTTTACGTATCGTACATGGATCCGTTGGTTCTCTTCCGGTGTTGATCAGACCTCCAAAGTCCCGAGTTGATTCAGAAATTCTTTTCCGTGTTGATCGGAGTTTCTTCTCTTTCTATTTTTTTAATAGGATCGTGTTTTTACCGTGCTTGATCGTGTTTTTGAATCTTTTTTATAGGATCGTATTTTTACCGTGCTTGACCGTGTTTTTGGAATCAAAACTAATCAGACTGTGTCGGAAGAAACTTACGTCTCAAAGAAAAAACGTGCACTACCAGAAATTCCTGTTTTGCTGAGTGCCTGGGGCACTCAGCAAAGGCCCAGTTACACTCAGCAAAAGCTTTGCTGAGTGTAACACTCGGCAAAAGTCACACGGGGAGAGAGTACTCGGCAAATAACCCTTTTACTGAGTGTTTTTCGTCGCGCACTCAGCAAAAGCTTTACCGAGTGTTGGGTAGGGCCCTCGGCGAACAGAAATTGACGGAGGGCGAGCTGACGGCGAAAAGGTTTACCAAGTGTCCAAAAATACAGTCGGTGAAGCTTTGCCGAGTGTCTCTGCGCCAGACACTCAACAAAAGCCCTACCCTTTGCCGAGTGTCTCTGCGCCAGACACTCAGCAAAAGCCCTACCCTTTGCCGAGTGTCTGTGCCGTAACACTCAGCAAAGGCCCCCACCCTTTGGCGAGTGTTTGTGCATTTACACTCGGCAAAGGTGTTTTACAGAATCAGTTTTAATCGATTTTTCGACAATTTCAATTGACAACACACAACCAGTTAATATATATGACAGTATGCATCATTTCACAACCACATCCACATCTCAAAAACCTCAAATTGGCCACAAATGGTTAAATAGTCCACAATTCAACAAATACTACACAAATAGTCCACAAAGTGCTCACAAGTCCACAAATTTATTGACGTTAAGTATATAGCTAAGCTGCGATGGCGCCTCGTCTCCTCGCATCAGTTGTGGTCAGTCCATGAATCAAGTTCCTCCCTCTTGCATTCCAATTGAGATGAAATCAGTAGTTGATCGACATCCATCACTCCTTTGTGGATTTTTTTTTTTGAGGGCAAGGGAACCGAGATTATATTATAGAGGCAGGATTACAGTCATCTGTGAGTGCATCCGACAAGAATTTGGAATGCTACTCCCCCAAGTACAAAAACTGTTAGCCGGGGTAGCAAATTTTGCACAACAGTGTGCTGCACCATTTGCTTCCCGGTTAACATATGACTAAAAGAAATCGAATCAAAACTCCTTCGCGGACTGATTTTAGGCTAGGTGTCACATTAGCATAAGACACTTATTTGAGGACTAAATAGCCTCACGCAATGCATTTCAGTTTCAGTGAGTAGACACAAGTTATACTTCCATATTTCTGTTCATTAAACACTTGCCATATCATGAAAATTGTTGATTTTATGACATCGTTGAATGAAAAGGATATACTCTCATTGAAAGTGGCCCAATATGCAACACAAAACTTAGAATGGCATAATCATGGAGTTTAAGGTCACATTATTGGTCGTGAAAGTACAATTGGGAAACATTAAGGCCCCTGAAGATGTGAATTGCATTTTATTTTTAGACCAAAAGCTTTCTTCTTTATTAATCAACAGGGTAACAGTCTGCCTGCAAACGTTTGCCGGAAATTTGGAGTCTAACCAAACCAAACATTATTAACCCTATAATGCGATGCCTCCTTTGCGCATAGATGAGCAACAAAGTTAGCTGACTGCTTTACATGAACTAAATCAATAGAAGAAAGGGAATATGTTTCAGACCAGCTTTCTGATATTGATCGCCAGAGATTAACCATCATCTTCGAATATGTTTCAACGATGACTGACTTTTGTTCGCCACTTGAAGATGTGAATTGCATTGTGTCACATCCCAAATTTCTGAAAATAAAAGTCCAAACTATACTGGCTCAAGAATATAGGAAAATGGAAATTTTAGATAGGTATTAAAAATGGGGTCTGCCACATTGGCTGCCATGTGAGTCCATCGCCACATTGTATTTGTATATTAATTAATATTAATTTTCTTAGACGATATCAGGTCCAGATGGAATAGACCGGGCATTACTTGGTTATAGTAAATTGGGTATACAGTCATTTATCTATACTTTTGATTTCATGATTATGTGTTTACATTCTTTTAAAACATAATTATATTTATACTGGAGATATAGTTATGTTTCTCTAATACCAATTCATTAGCGCTCTTTTTTTATTTTGTTGAAACAGTGATTATGAGAGACAGAGCTTATCTAAGACTAAAGTGGGTCATGGCCCCTCCAAGAATTTTGTGAAAACTGCATAAACAATAAATTGGCTGTTTCAAGTAATAAAAATACTAATTAATTGGTTACTTGCACTAATAAAGCATTATATTTAACAAGCATTTAATCTTTCATTGGCCCCTCTGTGACACCCCGTGTCACTACTGTCGAACTTCTGTAAATGTTCCAAAATTTAAAAGAACCCAAGTGCAAGTCGAATCTGAATTCGAAATAAATGTTCAAATATTTGTCAAACCTATACTTGTGAAGCAACTCAAAATTTTAATAACAACATACCCCGACCAAAATTTCTACAGGAATCACATCTGAAATGAGAATTTTGGAGAATTTTGCAGAATTGTTGGAATCTGTTTGGGTGCTCAAATAAACGCTTAAAGTTTTAAAAGTACCCAACTTTGACCAGCTGCAGTTTGAATTCTATCCATAGTCCAGATGTGCATGTTACACCACTGTGTCCCTCATCCTTCAATCTATCAGCCTGCCAGATTTTAGGAGCTTGTTTACTAATTTTATTAGTGCACACAAGTTCGAGCAAAATCACAGCTTGAATAAATCTGGGAAAAAGAAAAGATGCCGTGGGGCCCGCTCGTCAGTCTCTTCGGGCCCGCGTCGTCTTCGCTGATTGGGCAACGGTGGCGGTGCTCTGCAGCGTGGCCGACGTCCACCGGGCGCACCGCGTCCCTCCGGTCGACGCCGCCTCCTTTTAGCGCGTCCCCCACCCCCGGTCTCTTCCATCCCCGTCGCCATTCCCTCGGCTCTCCAAACCCTAGCCGAGCTCCCATTTCCCCATTGCCGCCGTGAGCTCCGCGCGCCACCTCGCCGTTCGTCGTCGGTGAGCGAGCCCCTGGCCGAGCTACCCCTCTCGTGAAGCCGCCATGAAGTCGTGGGGCTAGCGCCGAGGTTCCTCAGCTCTTCTTCGCGCAGCGAGCTGTCGATTTCGCCGGTCTTCTTCAAGGCCGGCCATGGCCTAGCGCGCGCGTCTTCGTCAAATTCCTCAGCTCTGGTGAGGCTCCTCGTCAACTTCGTCTTTCGTGGGCTGCGGAACGTGCCTGCGCACCCCCCCTCACTCTCCTTTTGCCCTGACCTGCAGTCGAGTTGCCGACAGAGAGTTTTTCCCCATTGCCGGTCTTCACCGCGGCGAAGGGCGCTCCACCGCCGACCATCTTGCCGCCCTCCCCATCGTCAACATCATCGTCGCCGAGGTTCCCAAGGTCTCCGCGAAGCCACTCGGCCAGGTCTCGTCCGATCCAGTGCCTTCCGTCGACCCCACGACGTCCCCGGTCATCTTCCTCCCGTCGCTCCTCGGCGTCGACCACCCTCCGGCCTTGCCCGTGAGCTCCAAGTCCCTCAGGTGAGCTCGCCTTACCACGTTGCCCCATATCGCACCGTTCTTTCGCCCATTGGCCGCCGGGAGCGTAGTTCCGGCGAGCGCGCCGCCGCCCTTCGGCGAGCCGGCGTCGAGCCGAGCTGGCCGGATCCCATGTGGTCATGCCCGGATCCGGTGCGCTCACGCCCGTGTTGCCCATCGTACGGCCCAGATCTGATGGGCCGCGCCAAAATACCCTTTTCCGAATTTGTTTAATTCCTTAGAAATTACCAGAAGCTTGTAAAATTGATAGAAAAAATCAATGCATATCAGAAAAATCCAAATTTAATTTTTTTGGCCTCCTTGTGACCAGATCTGTCCAGCAAAAATGTCAAATCACTCAATGCACCTTCTTTTTGTTCTGTAAAAATGCAAATGTTCAAATCTTGTTTAATTCTTAATAAATCGTTTGATGCTCCTTAAATTCTAAACTCTTGCATGCAAGTAAAGTATCTGATAACACACTTACAGAGCATTTTAACACTGCCAGATAATGCTTAATTATTTGCTTATGATTTATTTAATCCGCTGTCTTGTTTAAATTGCTAAAAATAATCGTTAATTCAATAAATCATGAAACTTCACAGTAATCTACTTCCAGTGGTGCTCTTCACCAGAAAAATGCCACTGGACACAAACTAAATTTTTTCAAAATCGTGATAATTTAATTAACCAATTTTAATTTAATTGCATCATATTACTGCATCTAACATGCATTATTTCCTTGTCAAGACGTATAGTGACCGAGGAGACTTCGGAGCCTCTGGACTTCCAGCTGCCGGAGCAGGCGCAGGAGGAGCAGCAGACTGACACCACCACTGACTTTGCTAGTGCCGGTCCTGAGCCAGGCAAGCCCCGGTGCATTCTGTCCTATCTTTTCGGTTTTCTTTTATCACTATGTGTGGAGTCTAGTATGATTGTGCATTAGCTTTATAGGAGTGATTGGAACCATAGAATTGCATTAGGATTACCCTTCCTGATTACCCTTGATGTCCCTGTTAGTAGTATGTTAGTCTTTTGTCGATCGTTTGCGCTGCTATGCTTAGCTGCTAGTGATCGGTAGAAGTCGAGTGGTAGGTCCCACTCAGGGCCGTCCCGACAAAATCAGAGGCCCTGTGCAAAAATCTAAAATGAGGCCTACCACTATAGAAAAAAAAGAGGGCGATGCATTTCAAAGCTATATGATAATTAAAGAAATGTACCATTTCAAACCTCGGTTGCATAATCTTTTTACTTGAACAACATCACTCATTTGGTGTTCTTTGAAATGAAATCTTCGACCTTGTTATCAGGCTGAAAAGTGTCCCCATTGTTATCTTCTGCCTCTGGCTCACCATTACTAATTTCTGCCTCTAAATCAACATTATTTTCTGCCTCTGACTCCCATTCACGAGATAGGAACATGACACCCTGGATTGTACTAGAAGAATTATAGGTTGTTGGAGACCGGACGGGAATTGTTTGTATAGGATGGTTTGAGAAGGCTGGGCCTTCACGGTGGTAGCCCCGTCTGTGTCGATTAAGGACCGTTCGTTGTTGGCCCTGTTGAGCAAGTTCGAACGTACTGATTCACATGCTGGTGTTTATGGGCCCAGTAAACCGACGTAGCCTGTGTTTCCTTGGATGTCTGGTGGATACCTATCTCTTTCTATCATGGTACTGTTGGGAGAGAACGGATCACCTCCCAAACGGGGCGTACGTCTGGGACGGGGACCATGTTGGGAGGACCCTTTCTCGGGAGGAGTAGGATTCGGCTTTGCTCTGGTGGTGCACAGGTGAAAGGTTGCCATATGTGGTCTGTTCGCGGGCGCATATGGCGTGTGGTCAGGTTTCTCCTGCAGGATGTACATCGATGCCACCGCTCTCGGAAATGAGCACCCTCTTGTTCATTGAGTCACCTCGTAGTGTGATTATGGATGATGATGCTTACATGATGATGATATATATGCTCTACTGCTTATTTATTTACAGTTTTACTTGTATGTTGTACTTGCCTGTTTTAGTTGTTAGCGCAGAACATGATACTTGGCTAATTACTTAAATTGAGCTAAAATTTGAAAGTAAGGACCAAGTAATTAGTGCTGTTTTTCGCAAGTTTGAGTCAGCCTGCCCCTTGTAGCCTTTGCATGCTAGGAGTCGGCTGTAGATGGCCAGGTTGACGGGTAAGTCTTGGTGAGTATTAGTTGCTCAGGGTTTGGCTCTTAAATGTTTTGTGCAGGTAGTGTCTTCATCTCTGACTCTTCTGGTGGAGGTGGCCAGTGGGATGGACAGCCTCCTGAGGGTTGGACAGTCCACTGGGAGCCTGAGGAGTGATCTTCCGTGGAGTTCGCATCATCGGGCTTGTGATGCGGATTCGTGTATCGTGAGCGCGTAGTCGCTTTCTGTATCGCGTATCTGAACCTTGTCTTTGTATCGTTATTAGACTTCCGCTGTGCGACTTGATGTTTTAATTTGGACTTAATGTAATAACTTTAGGACTTAATTGTGCTATTTATGTGACGTACTGTTTGTGTCCGTTCATCGGCACTTCCGACTCGATCCTGTGAAAAGCGGTTACGCTACAGCTGGCATCAGAGCCGTGTTGGGGATAGTACAGCACATAAAGGCCTATTTTCGAAAAGCTAACCCCGTTGCGAGTGAGGAACGAAAGCCCTATATAAGGATGTTAGATTATTAGGTGGTAATAGGAGTTGCTTGTTTACTTTTCTGTAACGACGCACCGACGCCCAGGTAAGAAGGTAAGGACCTGCATGGCTCATGTGGTATTCTGGCCCGAGCCATACATTTCTGATTTATGATGGACGTCACCTATGTAGGTTGCTTGAGGTGACGATGTGTGGTTTTCTTGCAGGTACACTAACTCACGCGTAGATCGTGTAGAATACGTTTGTCGAGTGCGACTTAGTTGCCACCGCTGTCTACGGCCTGCTATATTGGACACCTTTTTATTTGTGAGGACGTGTAGGTCGAGCATGCATGGCATATAAAAGACTTCAACAAATTTCAGCTCACTAAAAGATTTTCTAACTAAGCAATTTCAAGTAGACGTAACTTTTAAACCGTTGAGCTAAAATTTATGAACGAACCCTCGATGGAAAGTTTACAACCTGAACATTAAGATCCCATCAGTTTTACCCACGAAATTCGGTTGCAAAGTCACCCAAATACGTTGACCAAAAATAAGATCTCGGTTGGTCTCGTCTGAAAGTTTCAGAATCTGTCTGCCAGCTTCAAAACTCGATATCTCCTGTTCTGCTGATCCGTTTGAGGTGCATGAGTACTCGTTGGAAAGATCTCGAAGTTTTCTACAACCTTCGCTTTCTGACTTTTCTCGTTTGTCGCCTCCAGAAGTGCCAGAAATCGTTTTTGTGACTGCTGCTTGCAGTTGGGACAGATTTCGGTCTGTTGTTTGGAAGGCTCGTTGCTCTCTTGTTTTTGCTCGAATGGCCATGTGTAGCTGCTTGCTACGACCGTCCAGAAGCCCCCTACCATGTTCTAAAAAGTTTGTTTAGCATGGTTGTGCTAATTGGAGTAGTTTTGATGACTTTCGTTATAACTCTCTTCATGTGGACGCTTATAGCCTTTCTTGCATTTCAATTCTGCCATGTTTACCCTTGAATCAGTTGTTCGTTTACCGTCTTCCTGCAATTTTGCTTCTGCCATGTTAATTTCTTTTGGATCAATGAGTTAATAATGTTGTTTACTTGGCAGAATGCCGCCTCGTCGACCACCGCCACCACCACCGCCCACACTGGCGGAAGTGATGGCGAACCAGACCGAGTTGCTCAGGCCGTCACCCAGCAGGGTGACAATCGACCTCGTGGGCGGCAGCCAGGCTGCACCTACGCGGACTTCTTGGGCACCCACCCGCCCATCTTCTCGGGGTCGACAGATCCGATGGAGGCCGAGAGCTGGCTGCGCACCATTGAGTCCAAGTTTGGGCTCCTTCCTGCTGTCACAGAGGTGCAGAAGACTCTGTTCGCCGCGAGCTCATTCGTTGTCAAGGCTCGGCTGGAGGATGGTGGACCACCCACCTTGGCTCTTTTCCTGCTGGTCAGCAGGTCCCTTGGACTCAGTTCCGTGAGGCCTTCCGCTCCTTCCACGTTCCGCCGGGCATCATGCAGCGGAAGCGCCGGGAGTTCGAGGACCTCAGGCAGGGAGGCTGGAGCGTGTTCGACTACGCCCAGGTGTTCAACAACCTGGCCCAGTACGCTCTAGACTTGGTGGACACCCCACCAAGAGGAAGGGGTGCTTCATGAGAGGACTCTCCACCAAGCTGCAGTCCAAGCTTGTTCTGAACGCCACTGGTACTTTTGACGAGCTTGTCAGTGCAGCGATCGTGCTGGAGGATGCCATCAGGGCGCACCAGGAGGACAAGAAGAAGAGGAAGGCTTCTGTGGGACCGTCCAGCAGGGCCCGCAGAAGTACAGGCTGGTGTACACCTCTCCTGGTGGGCAGCGGTTCCGCGCTCCATCACCGCAGCCCCGTCCTCAGCAGCAGCAGCAGCAGTGGGCACCCAGAGCACCGCAGCAGCAGATTGCAGCTAGACCCTAGCAGCAGCAGCAGCAGGTTGGCAGAGGTTTTCTGTCCTTCAACTGTGGACAGACTGGGCACTTTGCATGTGACTGCCGTGCACCCTCGAGGCAGCAGAATGCCTCCAGAGCTCCAGGTCAGGCAGGTGGTCAGCAGCATCCGCAGGGCAGGAACGCACAGGTCAAGACTGGGCGTGTCAACTACACCACTACAGAGGAGATTCCAGAGGGTGAGCAGGTTCTTGCTGGTACGTTCTCTCTTCGGCGTCAGTCTGTTGTTATCTTGTTCAATTCAGGTGCCTCTCATGATTTCATCAGTCTAGCTTGTTCTCGTCGTCTGGATCTTATGATATCATCTTTGGAGACTCCATACATGATTAGCACTCCAGGAGGTCGTGTTCTTACCAGGCAGATAGTTTGTAATGCTCCTCTCGATCTAGCTGGGAACATCTACCCGACCCATCTTATTATCTTGGACGGTCAGGGGTTAGATGTGATTCTTGGGATGAGCTGGATGAAGCTTCACAGGGCGGTTCTTGATATATCTCTTCGTTCAGTTCACTTGGACTCTCCTGTTCATAGCAAGGCTACTCTATGTCTTTCTCTGCTGTCCACATCGAGACCATCAGTGCATCGGCCATTGGCAAGAGTCTGGATGAGATTCCGGTGGTGCGCGAGTACCCCGATGTGTTCCCAGATGAGCTGCCAGGTATGCCCCCAGATCGAGATGTGGAGTTCCGTATTGAGCTGCAGCCAGGCACGACACCTATCTCTCGGAGACCGTACAAGATGCCTCCTAATGAGCTTGCAGAGTTGAAGGTCCAGCTGAAAGAGCTGTTGGACAACGATTTCATTCGTCCGAGCTCTTCACCTTGGGGTTGTCCTGCTCTGTTTGTGAAGAAGAAGGATCAGGCCCTCAGATTGTGTGTGGACTATCGGCCACTTAATGCTGTCACTATCAAGAACAAGTATCCTCTACCTCGTATTGATATCTTGTTTGATCAGCTAGTTGGGGCCAAGGTTTTCTCCAAGATTGATCTTCGCTCAGGTTATTATCAGATTAAGATTCGTGCAAAGGACATTCCTAAGACTGCTTTCTCTACCAGATATGGTCTTTATGAGTATCTTGTCATGTCTTTTGGTTTGACCAATGCACCAGCTTACTTCATGTATCTGATGAACTCTGTGTTCATGCCGGAGTTGGATAAGTTTGTCGTGGTGTTCATTGACGACATTCTCATCTACTCCAAGAGTGAGGAGGAGCATGAGGAGCACCTCCGTATTGTGTTGCAGCGTCTGCGAGACCATCAGCTGTATGCCAAGTTTAGCAAGTGTGAGTTCTGGCTGAAGGAAGTTCCTTTCTTGGGTCATGTTATCTCTGCAGAGGGCATTGCTGTGGATCCGAGCAAGGTGCAGGATGTTCTGAGTTGGAAGGCACCTACCTCTGTCTCTCAGATTCGCAGTTTCTTGGGATTGGCTGGATACTACCGTCGGTTTATTCCGAACTTCTCTAAGATCTCAAAGCCGATCACAGAGCTGCTTAAGAAGGGTGTGAAGTTTGTGTGGAGCCCGCAGTGAGAGGAGGCTTTCCAGACTCTGAAGAAGCTTCTCAGTACAGCTCCAGTTTTGCTCAGCCTGATATCACCAGCCGTTTGATGTGTACTGTGATGCTTTTGGTACTGGTATTGGTTGTGTGCTGATGCAGGATGGCAGGGTGATTGCTTATGTCTCTCGGCAGCTTAAGCGACATGAAGAGCATTACCCTACTCATGATCTAGAGCTGGCAGCCGTTGTACTTGCTTTGAAAGTATGGCAGCATTATCTGTTGGGAAATCTGGTGCATATCTATACAGATCACAAGAGCCTCAAGTACATCTTCACTCAGTCTGATCTGAATATGCGTTAGCGGAGATGGTTGGAGTTGATCAAGGACAATGATCTGGAGGTTCATTATCATCTAGGGAAGGCAAATGTGGTTGCCGATGCTTTGAGCCGCAAGGCGCATTGCCATTGTCTTACCGCTACTTGCCCCTCAGAGGAGGAGTCCAGTGTTCGAGTGCATCCTTATGGCAGCTTGTCCAACATATAACTCACTCCGACCTTGCGTGATGAGATTGTTGCCGCGCAGAAGAAGGATGTTGCTATGGGTCACCTCAGGAGAAGGCTCAAGCTTGGTGAAGTCCAGTGTTTCCGGGAGGATGAAGAAGGCATTCTGTGGTTCAAGAACAGAATGGTAGTACCTAAGGACTTTGAGTTGCGCAAGAAGATTCTTGATGAGGCGCACTTGTCCAAGTACTCGATTCACCCAGGCAGCAACAAGATGTACCAGGACTTGAGGAGTCGTTTCTGGTGGACCCGCATGAAGCGGGAAATTGCTCACTATGTTTCTGAGTGTGGTACTTGCAGAAGAGTCAAGGCAGATCATGTGAAGCCTGCTGGTCTACTGCAGCCTTTGAGTGTTCCTACATGGAAGTGGGAGGACATCAGCATGGATTTCATTATGGGGTTGCCTCTCACGTCGCAGAAGCATGACTCTATTTGGGTGGTTGTTGATCGATTGACCAAGTCCGATCACTTCATCCCAGTGAAGACAGGGTACACCGTCAAGAAGTATGCTGAGCTCTATATCTCTCGGATTGTCTGTTTGCACGAAGTGCCTAAGACCATCATTTCTGATCGAGGCTCGTAGTTTGTTAATCGTTTCTGGGAGCAACTACATGCTTCCTTGGATACCGAGCTTATTCGCAGTTCAGCCTATCATCCTCAGACAGATGGTCAGACTGAGAGGGTGAATCAGATTCTTGAGGACATGCTCCGTGCATATGTTTTGACACATAGCAAGAAATGGGATGAGTGTCTACCACTGGCAGAGTTCTCCTACAACAATAGTTATCAGGAGAGCATCAAGATGGCACCGTTGAGGCACTGTATGGACGTCACTGCCATACTCCTCTTAACTGGGTTGAGTCTGGTGAGCGAGTCACCTTTGGGCCGAATCTCGTGACAGAGGTTGAGGAGACAGTTAGACTTGTTCAGTCCAGCTTGCGTGCTGCCAAGTCTCGACAGAAGAGCTATGCTGACAAGAGACGCCGACCGTTGGTCTTTGCAGTTGGTGATCACGTATACCTTCGTGTGTCTCCCATGAAGGGTGTACGTCGGTTCGGTGTCAGAGGGAAGCTAGCATCCCGATTCATTGGCCCGTTTGTGATCTCTGAGCAGTGTGGCCCCGTTGCATACGTTTGGAGCTGCCACCAAACCTTTCGGGTGTTCACAACGTCTTCCATGTGTCGCAGTTGAAGAAGTGTCTGAAAGCTCCTGCAGATGTGGTGATTAGTGATGTTGGGCAGCTTGAACCACAGATCTTACATATCCTGAGCAGCCCACCAAGATCCTTGATCAGAAGGACAGAGTCACCAGAAACAGAACTATCAGATTCTTTAAGGTGCAATGGAGCAACCACTATGAAGCCGAGGCCACTTGGGAGACAGAGAGTTCTTGCACTCTCGTTTCCCCGGTTTTCTACCTTCGAGGTGAGTTTTTGTTTATTGCTTCCATTTTTGCATCTTCTCCTTCTTTCGTCGTTTTTCCTCCCTTCTTCTTCTTTCTTTGAATCTCGGGACGAGATTCTTTTAAGGGGGGAGGGCTGTGACACCCCGTGTCACTACTGTCGAACTTCTGTAAATGTTCCAAAATTTAAAAGAACCCAAGTGCAAGTCGAATCTGAATTCGAAATAAATGTTCAAATATTTGTCAAACCTATACTTGTGAAGCAACTCGAATTTTCAATAACAACATACCCCAACCACAATTTCTACAGGAAGCACATCTGAGATGAGAATTTTGGAGAATTTTGCAGAATTTTTGGAATCTGTTTAGGTGCTCAAATAAACGCTTAAAGTTTTAAAAGTACCCAACTTTGACCAGCTGCAGTTTAAATTCTATCCAATATCCAGATGTGCACGTTACACCACTGTGTTCCTCATCCTTCAATATATCAGCCTGCCAATTTTCGTGATTTTAGGAGCCTGTTTACTAATTTTATTAGTGCACACAAGTTCGAGCAAAATCACAGTTTGAATAAATCTGGAAAAAAGAAAAGATGCCGTGGGGCCCGCTCGGGCCCGCGTCGTCTTCGCCGATTGGGCAACGGCGGCTGTGCTCTGCCGCGTGGCCGACGTCCACCGGGCGCACCGCGTCCCTCCGGTCGACGCCGCCTCCTTTTAGCGCATCCCCCACCCCCGGTCTCTTCCATCCCCGTCGCCATTCCCTCCTTTCTCCAAACCCTAGCCGAGCTCCCATTTCCCCATTGCCGCTGTGAGCTCCGCGCGCCACCTCGTCGTTCGTCGTCGGTGAGCGAGCCCCTGGCCGAGCTACCCCTCTCGTGAAGCCGCCATGAAGTCCTGGGGCTAGCGCCGAGGTTCCTCAGCTCTTTTTCGCGCCGCGAGCCGACGATTTCGCCGGTCTTCTTCAAGGCTGGCCATGGCCTAGCGCGCGCCTTCGTCAAATTCCTCAGCTCCAGTGAGGCTCCTCGTCAACTTCTTCTTTCGTAGGCTGCGGAACGTGCCTGCGCACCCCCCCCCCCCCAACTCTCCTTTTCCCCTCACCTGCAATCAAGTCGCCGGCAGGGAGTTTTTCCCATTGCCGGTCTTCACCGCGGCGAAGGGCGCTCCGCCGCCGACCATCTTGCCGCCCTCCCCGTCGTAGACATCATCGTCGCCGAGGTTCCCGAGGTCTCCGCGAAGCCTCTCGGCCAGGTCTCGTCCGCTCCAGTGCCCTCCGTTGACCCCGCGATGTCGCCGGTCATCTTCCTCCCGTCGCTCCTCGACGTCGACCACCCTCCGGCCTTGCCCGTGAGCTCCAAGTCCCTCAGGTGAGCTCGCCTTACCTCGTTGCCCCATATCGCACCGTTCTTTCGCCCATTGGCCGCCGGGAGCGCAGTTCTGGCGAGCGCGCCGCCGCCCTCCGGCGAGCCGGCACCGAGCCGAGCTGGCCGGTTCCCATGTGGCCATGCCCCGATTCGGTGCGCCCACGCCAGTGTGGCCCATCGTGCGGCCCAGATCTGATTGGCCGCGCCAAAATACCCTTTTCCGAATTTGTTTAATTCCTCAGAAATTACTAGAAGCTTGTAAAATCGATAGAAAAATCAATACACCTCAGAAAAATGCAAATTTAATTTTGTTGGCCTCCTTGTGACCAGATCTGTCCAGCAAAAATGTCAAATCACTCAATGCACCTTCTTTGTGTTTTGTAAAAATGCAAATGTTCAAATCTTGTTTAATTCTTAATAAATCGTTTGATGCTCCTTAAATTCTAAACTCTTGCATGCCAGTAAAGTATCTGATAACACACTTATAGAGCATTTTAACACTGCCAGATAGTGCTTAATTATTTGCTTATGATTTATTTAATCCGCTGTCTTGTTTGAATTGCTAAAAATAATCCTTTATTCAATAAATCATGAAACTTCACAGTAATCTACTTCCAGTGGTGCTCTTCACCAGAAAAATTCCACTGGACATAAACTAAATTTTTTCAAAATCACATTAATTTAATTAACCAATTCTAATTTAATTGCATCATATTATTGCATCTAACATGCATTATTTCCTTGTCATGACGTATAGTGACCGAGGAGACTCCGGAGCCTCTGGACTTCCAGCTGCCGGAGCAGGCGCAGGAGGAGCAGCAGACTGACGCCACCACTAACTTTGCTAGTGCCGTTCCTGAGCCAGGCAATCCCCGGTGCATTCTGTCCTATGTTTTCGGTTTTCTTTTATCACTATGTGTGGAGTCTAGTATGATTGTGCACTAGGTTTATAGGAGTGATTGGAACCATAGAATTGCATTAGGATTACCCTTCCTGATTACCCTTGATGTCCCTGTTAGTAGTATGTTAGTCTTTTATCGATCGTTAGCGCTGCTATGCTTAGCTGCTAGTGATCGGTAGAAGTCGAATGGTAGGATTACCCTTCCTGATTACCCTTGACACCTTGGATTGTACTAGAAGAATTATAGGTTGTTGGAGACCGGACGGGGAATTGTTTGTATGGAATGGTTTGAGAAGGCTGGGCCTCACGGTGGTAGCCCCGTCTGTGTCGATTAAGGACCGTTCGTTGTTGGCCCTGTTGAGCAAGTTCGAACGTACTGATTCACATGCTGGTGTTTATAGGCCCAGTAAACCGACGTAGCCTATTGCCCTAGATGTCTGGTGGATACCTATCTCTTTCTATCATGATACTGTTGGGAGAGAACAGATCACCTCCCGAACGGGGCGTACGTCTGGGACGGGGACCGTGTCGGGAGGACCCTTTCTCAGGAGGAATAGGATTCGGCTTTGCTCTGGTGCACAGGTGAAAGGTTGCCATATGTGGTCTGTTCGCGGGCGCATATGGCGTGTGGTCAGGTTTCTCCTGCAGGATGTACATCGCCCTCTTGTTCACGGAGTCACCTCGTAGTGTGATTATGGATGATGATGCTTACATGATGATGATATATATGCTCTACTGCTTATTTATTTACAGTTGTACTTGCCTGTTTTAGTTGTTAGCGTAGAAAATGATACTTGGCTAATTACTTAAATTGAACTAAAATTTGAAAATAAGGACCAAGTAATTAGTGCTGTTTTTCGCAAGTTTGAGTCAGCCTGCCCCTTGTAGCCTTTGCATGCTAGGAGTCGGCTGTAGATGGCTAGGTTGACAGGTAAGTCTTGCTGAGTATTAGTTGCTCAGGGTTTGGCTCTTAAATGTTTTGTGCAGGTACTGTCTTCATCCCTGACTCTTCTCGTGGAGGTGGCCAGTGGGATGGACAGCCTCCTGAGGTTGGACAGTCCACTGGGAGCCTGAGGAGTGATCTTCCGTGGAGTTCGCATCCTCGGGCTTGTGATGCGGATTCGTGTATCGTGAGCGCGTAGTCGCTTTGTATCGCGTATTTGTCTTTGTATCGTTATTAGACTTTTGCTGTGCGACTTGATGTTTTAATTCGGACTTAATGTAATAACTTTAAGACTTAATTGTGCTATTTATGTGATGTATTGTCTGTGTCTGTTCATTGGCACTTCCGACTCGATCCTGTGAAAAACGGTTACGCTACACGCTCCTGCATTACTCATCAAGCTCCGTCACTGGTGATTATCTAGACAAAAAAGGGCATCTCTCCAAAAAGTGAAACATGTATAAACAACAATGAAAAAGTCTCAGGTAATAAAAACAATGAAAAAGTCTTGCTTTGACACGGAAATTAAAAAAGAAACAGGTCTTTGGGAAAAGAGAAAATAACCATCGAGATCTGGCCTCATTAACAGACGGGCATAACACCGTTAGAGAGAGACATCCTAATGGTACATACAAAGGATACAAAGGGTACAGAAGGATACAATCTGCCCGCCTTGGGTGAGTTGAGTCTGTAAAGCGACTAATATAGGTGCAGGGCATGTGAATCTGTACTAAGGTATGTGTACTGTTCGACTGTATCTGCATATTGTATAGGACAGTAGGAGTATATTCTGCGCTTTGAGTTCCCTTCAAAAAAATATATTCTGCGCTTTGAGTAAGTCCATGTCTCAATGGACCGAGGCTTTCCGCTTTGAACTTATTGACCATGTTATGCTGAGCATGCACACATTCTGATTCGTCTCCGCAAAAATTGGCTCTGCGGTTCAGTTTCAGTAAAAAGGTATGCGTGTGTAGTGAATAAATTCTGCTGCATGAGCAAGGATCAAAGCCTCAAGGAGTCTCTTTTCACTGCGAGAAATGTCCTGTTCAATTGGGGATTTACGGTGTAACTATGCAGCGAACTGCTAGGATATTTCCGGGTCAAGTTCAATTACTCGCAGACGGTGCATTGGGGCGGAGATAACTTTAGAGACGGTGATTACAAGCAGTCTGCAGAAAACTTCTGCTGCCTGGTTGCTAAGGGTAACCTGGACAGAGATCCTTCGACGTGGTCACTGCAGACAAGCATGCTCATGATGTCAGGACGAGTATGTGTCAACGCCTTGCTGTTCTGCTAGGAGTATGTAACACCCTACTCATAACTAACATTTAACAAAAAAAAAAACAAGGCTAGAAAATTAATAAAGAAACCGCCAGTTAGTACACCATAAGAAATAACACTCCCTTTGCAACATCTATCACAGTGATCGACTCCTTAGATTCAAAGCATTATTACAAATTCAGAAGTCTCTCTCATGAGAAAAAGAAACTAAAGATCGAAGACCAAAACATGTGTGCACGTGTACTTCAGCTACTCCCCATGCCCATCATGCTCGCTTTATTCATTTACCACCTGGAAAGATGAAAGGACTCAGCAAGCAACGGCTATGAATACATACACATCTCACATATGGTTGGTTATTAGCATTAAAACAAATAAACAAAAACAGCCAACATGAGAAGCAATAATTCAAACAAAAGGTACACTTTCATTTAAAATGATAAGGTATGAATCAACCATCCATAATTCTCCAATTAAAATACATCCAAAATCTCCAAGATAATTCAACATCTTTTGATTTAATAAGAATGTATGCATGCCATGATGCAACTCCAGTTGAGAGTTTTATGTTGGGCGATGCCAACCTCTCATGCAACTCCATGTACCGGTACTAGTCATGGCGCGATGGCGATGACAGGCCTTTAATTTCCATATGAAATAATGCATATGTATGCATATGAATGACAAGTATGCATAATACGGCAGTTCAAGGTATAATCATTCATCAATCATACAAAACGGCATAGATAAAACTGATCCAAATGTCACACATACGACTTATTGAGTTCGACAACCATCCATCATGCACCAATTAATACAGTCAAATAAACGACAATCAACCATCAATGGTTCAGCAAGAAGTAAGGCAAATTGATAGTATCTCTGTTGTTTCCATTTTATTCAGAAAAGATGCAAAACATGCATATAAGCATAGCGATTGCCACATCTCCTACGTTACTTGCCTCTTAACCGACGAAGACGATGAAGAGAACTCGCCAAATCAAGAGTTGGATGCACTACCACCTGATTCAACAGTAGTAGCGGCATATTTAAGACCATATTATCACATAAAAACAGAATGTAAAACGATGCTATGGTCGTTCGCAAAGAAAAACCCAAAACAGTCCCAAGACGTCGAAAACTGTCCACACCGCACAGTCAGCTTAACTTTTTCATAACTATTTTTATACAACAGATACAAGGATAAATGAGCACACTAAGAGCATCTACAGAAAATTATCTACAGGATTGGTATTCAACTCAAAATTTAATTCTGACTGTAAGCTGGGTTAAACTGACACACAAAACTGGCATTCAGGTTTCTCGTTACACTGCGAACAGCTGATATTCAGAAAATCATATCTCCAGTTCCACTGAACCAAAACAGGTGTTTAAGCACTCTATGGAAAGGTATTGAAACCCTCTACAACTTTCGTTTTCACGAGTTTTTCAGAATAGAACTATAAGGCCCCGGAAAACCTGTTTGTTCTAGTTACAGGCAGTCTGAAACTGCAGCGCAGTTCAGTTCGCAAAATCTAGACTCGACCCCAGACAAAAAGCTCATCTGATCCAGCGCTGTAGGGAGAGATCAGAAAGGAAAGGATTGCCTTCATTTGTTACCTAATCAAGGTCTTGATTCCCCCGCTCTTTCTACTGCCTGGATTCCGACCCTTGCTACGACCTGCCTGCTAGCTGTGCGCCGAACTGCCCCTGCCCCTAATGGAGGACCACGTTGAGCACACCAGCAGGAACTCAAATCTCCATAATCTCACTTGGAAGATCAACTTACCTAGACGATCGCCTCAACTAGCAAGGAACGCAGGACCGGAAGATCGCCGCCGCCTCCGATCCCCACGATCCGAAAGAAACGTGAACTGGCATTACTACGTGGGTTGCAGCAGGCTCGGACTCTCCTTTCTTCTACGTAACAAAATCTATTTAGGCCTGGTTCACTCCCTAATTAGCCCACTAATCAGGCCCCAAAAAAAAAAAGGCTTTTAGTTTCTTTTTTTTTTTCTGATCGTTACAGAGTAACCTTGTCCCTGTAAGGAAACACGCACCAGGCCACCATGCATGTCAACACCAACATCAGGCCGTCCAGTCATTGCCGATGAATAGCACTCCTGAGCCATGAGAACGTCCGACCCTGCCGACATCGTGTGGACAACTTGGTTGTGAGATATGGGGTGCGTTCCTTGCACCCCCCTCTAAAGTTTAGACCTGTCACATCAAAAAGAATCTTACTATTTAAGAATATTTTTATTCATTTAATGACAAAACCTATGTCACGACCCCCCTTCTAAATCGCGAGACGAATCTAATAAGCCTAATTAATCTAAGTTCGCTACAGTGATGCTACAGTAACCATCGTCTAATCACTGCTTAATTACCCTCATGAGATTCATCTCGCTAATTCGAGCGGAGTCCTGAAATTAGTTTTGTAATTAAACTTTATTTGTAATCACAATATTTGTTGCAAAAACCCTCTAAAGTTTAGACCCCATGTAACGAACGTATGGAGAAGGCGCTGCAGTCCATAATTATTGGAATGGATCATACTACTGTCTACTATAGCTGAAACTACTACCATACTCACATATTTTTCATTGTACCAAAATATAATGCACCACTAGTCTTTTATGTTGACACCTGTTACTATCATTCTGCTCGTGCTTTTGCTGTTTTTTTTTTTAGACAAGTGCTTTGTTGTTAACAAGGGCATACGCTGAACCCGCGGACATATATCTGGAAACACTTATCTTGCGTTTAAATCTCAAAACATATATGTAACCAAGAAAATGAATGAGGTAACAATCAAGCATAAATATACAGTTGGCTGATTGGATACAGCATTCCGTTATTTATCATATGAATTTGTCGTGCTAAAAGTACAAGACTGAATTGTGGGTTCAGTAAAAGGTTCAAATTGTTACCCAGCCAATCTCAAGCTACAAGAAGATGAAACAACATATTTGAATAACTTGACATGCTTGACACTGCAGTCTCATGCATATTGAGCAACAACACTTTCGGCAAGTAAACAGAGTTTTATTCGTGTTTTTTTTCGTTATTTTGACCTTTAAAAAAACAATTTCTAGATCTGAACCGTCAATAAAACTATTTTCACTTTTGACTCCTGGGGTCCGCGCCAAGCTCTCTGGCGCAGAAGTAAATTTATGATAAATACAAAGCTTTACTCATTCATTAACTGATGTGCTGTGGCCCAACGGTTAGGCCCTTCATGTGTTAACGACACAGGGTGCGGGTTCGAGTCTTAGCAAAAGCGCATTATTTTTTTGTTTTTATTATTATTTTTAGCAAACTTGTATATTTCTTTTAGGCCTGGTAAAAATAATAAAAATAAAAAACATAGGTTTGCTAGGAATTGAACCCGCACCAACAAAGTGCACAACAAACGTCTCGCCAATTGTGTAATGAGCTGTTGATGAACATCAAAGAAAGTGAATCATTTATATACATTAAAGTGAGGTACAAAAATAAAAATAAAAAACATGTCCCTGTGGTTCGAACCGAGGTCGTACAAGCAAGAAAAGAGCGGCTTTACCAGTGAGGCAACGCACTGCAAGTAACAATGAAGTAGAGTTTTTTCTTTTATAATCAACAGTCAGCGCCAATGACTTCTCCCGGGCACCGGCGCTAGAGGCCGAAACAATTCTCAACCAAGTTCAGCGTCACTTCTCCTGGCGCGAACCCCAAGGGTCAAAAGTGAAAATAGTTTTTATCGGTGGTTCAGATCTAGAAATTGTTTTTTTTTGAAGGTCAAAACAGCAAAAAAAAACACGTTTTATTCATTCCCCGGCCTGATTACAGGCTCAATTTCAGGGGAACACAGATGGAAGGATATTGCCAGAGTCACCATCTATTGTAAGCATCATGTCTTCATCCCGCACTTGTAATGGCAAATATGAACACTACAGAAAAAGAAATTTGATAATAACATCCGATGAATAAGAACTATTTTCCAAATTAATATATTTTCTTATCCTTCACAATTAACAATAAGTTACAGCTAACTGATAACTTTAGCAACTAACTTATTACCAAAAGCTTCACCAATGGCAGAAATTATCACGAAGGTATTATGTTAACAATGTAACAATAGTATGAAAGAATGTGCCAAACTTACTGTGTCAGAGTAAGGAATCAGCTCAACATGCATGTCTGGATTTTGATCGATAGAGATATGTTGGAGCACCATAAGAAGAATAACATTTTTCCCTTTTCGTAGGACACCAAAGGATGGATGCCGGTGTACCAAAAGACATGAGATTTTTTTTCTAGAGGAAATGAAAGGTCGTCATTTTTCATTCATAAGAAAGAACAGGGGAATGGAATGACTCATTCCAAGGATAATAGGGAGTCTATTATTTTAAAAGGATAAAAGGCGATGGGATTTTTTTTGCATAGATGATAGCAGATGACAAATGTTTTGATGAACAACAAAGGAGAACCGCTTTTGTTTTATTTTTGGATTTATCAAAGGGGTGGGTTTTGTTTTTGCATAAATGATGATAATGGTGGACAAATATTTTGAAGCATAACTAGGAGCCTTTGGATAATAGGGGAAGGGATTGGTTTTCGTCACATGAAAGAAACGTTTTTGGCTTAAACTATAATGTACAATATATTTTTTATGCATAACAAAGGAGAGGATTTTTCTGGGTTTTTTGTGCAGATATTGAAAGGATAACAAGGGACATAATGTTTTTCAGTAGAATTTTTTTTTATCACAAGATCAAATTGATTGGTGCCAGAAAAAGAAACTTGAAGAGGAGAAAATATTGATATGAAGTGAAATGTGCTTTAAAAATGGAATAGTAGTAGTAGTAACAAAGTGGAACAAAAAAGTTCACGGAGATAAGCAGGCACACGCTGGAGCAATAGAAACAGGGGAGGACGGCAGAAAATAAAGGACAACCAGTTTCGAGTTTGGAAATGAAATAAACAAAGCCTGCTAGCCCCATCCACTTTGAAACTTGAGTGCAAAAGAAAAAGCAACGAAATATCAAACTGTATCAGAAAGAAAGAAGTGCGTATACAAAAAAAAAAAAAATTGAAGACAAATTTGTTACCTTTGGTCTGAAGCCTCACGACCATTGTTGCTTTCATCGTCGAGAACCAGAAAGTCCGAACAACTGATCTACATGTATGACGAACGCATAGGGAAAGCCAAGGACACATTAGCAAACGAGAGAAGCTTGTGTACACGGAAAATTAAGGGAGACGAAATAGTTACCTTCGCTCTGAAGCCTCACCTATGCGCTTTCATCATCCGTAGCCAGCAAATCGGAACTGACCGCTTGGGCAAAAGCACGAATACGTCAGCAAACAAGATAGAAACTAGCAAGTGTACTTGTCAAGTCAATGACCAGACAATTTTCTTACCTTTGCTGTTCCAAAGCCTCGACATCAAACTCGTCCTCCACTACCATATTCCATTCAAACTTTCTTGACAGCTCAAGAGTTGGATGATTCGGGTGCTTGTCAATCGCATCTCTGCACATGGTCTCTGCATCCTCCACCTCCCAAATCCTGGCACCATCACAGTCAACTTTAACCTTGACTAGTTTAGCGAAGTCAAGTTCTCCAAGCCAACATCAAAGCCATCACCTTCTCTCTTCCGTGCTTCAAAGTATAACTTAAGCCTCTGAAGCTTTGGCATCACTCCCTGCGCAAACACCAGCCAACATCTTGCGTAGTGCTTAAACTTAAATCTATTAGAGAGCGGAAGGGCTGATCACCACCAATCACCAGCCATTCTTCAGTGGTGCCACCGGGAGCTACTTTTAGAACAAGAAAACGTAGCGCAGGTAATGCTCCAAGCAGTTCAAGATCATCCTGTGTTAGCGTGTTGACTTCGATGAATAAGCAAGAGAGTTCATAGAGGGAGGAAAACCACCGTGGCAACTTTGAGATGATTGAAGAACGTCCATTGAAGCATTGTAGATGTGCAGGGCCACTCCATTGATCTGGCATGCAATCTAGGGAACGTATCTCTTCATTATTATGTATAAGTAAACTGTGAATGTTGTGTAGATTGGATAGGCTCTGGACAAAATTCTTCACTCTCTCACTGTCATCAGATAACCTGGATACTACCAACAACCGCAATCCAGTAAGATTACCTAGCTCCGCCAGAGTCTGCGGTGATGTTCTCACATTAAGCTGTCCCAGCATTTGCAGGGACACGAGATTCCCAATCCCATCAGGAAACTTGACATCATCACCCACAGCTAGACACTCGATTGCCTTAACTGAACAATACTTGCTGGAAGTTCTTTTATGGATGTCCACTCCAGATCCAAAGTCTTCAGATGCTTGAGGTTTCCAATTTCTTCTAAGAGCTCTGTTTCAACTGCACCTCGTATTTCCAGATATCTCAAGTGATGCAAACTCTCTAGACCCTTAAGATTATTATTCTTACTAGGATAACATTTGAAAACTAGTGAACGGAGAACTGAAAATCTTGACAGAGGAGGCATCCACTCAAAAGCATCACCTAGTGCAATTAGTGTTCTTACATGGGATATCCACCGTTGTTGGTACCATCACTTTCTCTTCCTTCCTAGCTTCTTCATTGCCATCTACCTCTCTTCCTTGCAGAGACAATCGACGAATCTTGCATGTTGGAGATATGATAAGTGGGCCTCCTGATATAGTCACAAAATTTTCTCGATCCGAAAGGGAAACGATGAGATCAAGTATCATATCATGTACTCGGCAACCCCATGCAATACCAAATTCATCAAAATCGGTTGGTTGAATCATGCTTCTGTTAACAAGCTCATTGAAATAACTCTCTCCAAGATCATGCAAATTGCTCCCCCTATCTCGACCAATAAAACCTTCTGCTACCCAAAGCAGTATCAAATTTACTTTTTGAATCTCATAATCCTCGGGAAACAAGCTTAACTGTAATAGACAAGGCTTAAGATAGCATGGTAGATCATTATAGCTAAGATGTAATATCGCTCGCATGTTCTCTAGTTTCGGATCCTTTCAAGTCCAGAACCCATTGAATTGCAAACACCATACCACTTGTACTTTGAATCATTCGGTAAACTAGCCAACATATTAGCTATAGTTATTATAGCTAATGGTATCCCACCGCACTTCTTCAAAATTTTCATAGTTACGTCTTCTAGTTCAGAAAGAATTCCCTCTTCTTCATTAAATATCCGTTTAGAAAATAACTTTTTTGAGTCTTCATGAGAGAGTGGATCCAGTTCATACATTGCTCCACCAACTGATGAACATTTAGCCACATCAACATTGCGGGTTGTCACAACAACTTTGCTCCCAAGACTGTTGTCAATCAGAACACTTTCACTGGTTTTCCATGCTTCTTCGCTCCATACGTCATCAATTACAATGATATACCTATAGTTTTTTAAGACTGTAAGATGCATGTGTGGTAATAAAAGCCTCACATTGTAACAGGGGTACAGCACAATGGCAAGATGAAAATGACACTACATAACAAAAAATTATAATTTATGATGAATGTTTTAAAACATATCTGATATGAAATTATGGAATTTTAAAATGGTCCTAAGCAAACTTATTGGAGTTACAAATTAAGAAGAGGAACTCATTATTTCCTATTTGACCATGGAAACTCCAAAATCCCACGCATTTCACCACATTCTGCACCATCAGATGCCCACAGAGCTTCCCGCTAAAAGAAAAAAAAAGATGCAACAATGCAACGTGGTACCGTTGAAACATGCTGCCAGCGTCACTGTGATGACTGTTCTGGCAAAACGTTTCACGATCGCTAACCTAGAGGCGAGCTCCAGCATCAACTGTAGTGTTCTGCCTCTGCATTGTTTCCCCTTTTTTGCATTAATTTAGAAGAAGAACTGTATTTAAGGCAAGCTAGGGTGTGGTGGTGCTGGTCGGATCTGACTTGCCATGGCTACTGCATTTGCACACCACTTGGCTCACGGTCGCGGTAAATAGTTAGGCAGCTAACTGTTTAGCCGGAGTTGAGAGCAGCCATGTAGTTAATTAGTCAAAGCTGAGCTAAGTGATTGAGTGGTCTTTTTATTTTTCTTCTCCTCACTAGGTGTATTAGGCACTGCTTCAGCCTATCATGTAACTAAAAGTAGTACCTTATACACAGCGCCCTACACTAATTAGCATCTAGAGTCCGAAGTTTTGTTGCACATATCCATATTTTGGTATGATATAGAGAAGCATTATGTGCGCGCTTGATCACTGTTTTTTCTTTAGGTTCCAAGCTAACCTTATATATTGTTTACCTGTATTTTCAGGTGCAGCAAGAGAAATACGAATATGCACCGACTATTGCTATTGATCTTTTCAAGGAGTTCCATTGCAGCAGTAAGACCGGATTTCAGTGAGACTGTCAAGGAAGCTATTGTAAGTATTGTACATGTTCTTTTTATCAAGTTTAATAGTAATGGTTAGCAGCTGAATCCAAATTGATTGGGTAGCGATGCATGAATTTTTTAATCAAGAAGTGTGTTTCAATATTCAGTCATTGTTAATTGTCTTGCTCTCAGTTGCATGTTTTCTTGGTTGCATACAGTAGCTTGGGTATCAATCAATTATGTAATTTAACCAATTGCAATGCTTAAGTAGAACTAGTGCATCATGTGGTTTATGTACTCAGCTATTCAGCTACTATGTTATAATGCTTCTCAAGTCAAAATTGACTTAGTTTTATGTTTGTGAGGGTTGCTTTGACGATCACAGTGTTTTGTCTTTCTCAACTTTATACAGGTTTTATATAACATTCATGCTATTATGCTCAAAATTACTCTCTTTATCAGTTATAACAATAGAATGCAAAAGTAATTGGGTATAGGTGGTCCTATGCTTGTTAACTTCGGAGCATGAACATCCTTTGAATTTCTCAATAGTGAAAACTGACCAGCTTTTTTTGCAATTGTTAGGTGAACTAGAGGAAGGGCAAACACCAAAGACTCCTGCTGAAGTTATTGCACAACTTCTGCCATCCACAAAGTTTCTTCAAAAGGTTGGCCTAGATCCAGGAGCCACAAAGAGAAGCGCCAAATCCACTTCACGTGTACGAGAACTGGAGGTTGAAGTCGAAGTGGGGAAGCATGGTGCTGCAGCATTGAAAGATAAAGTTGAAGACTTGGAGAAAAAGGTTACAGACTCGGAGAAAGCAACGGAGAAGCACTTGGAGAGAACGAGGAACTGAGGAACCAAACTAAGGAGTTGAAGAAGCAGCAGAACAAGATGGATGCCATTCTTCAGTTCTTTAATGGCATCAACAAAGACTAGGTCACTTTTGCCCTTTCGGAGATCGGTGACATATTGTGCTGCTTGGCTGACATGTTTTGGTACTAGGCTAGTTGGACATGAGAATTCTTTTCATATGGACTTGAAACATCTTTTCATGTGACCTTAGCTGTAATTATCGACCTGGGGTCATGAATCTGTGACTTGAATCAATATGTCGTTTATGAATGTGACTAGAACCTGTATGACTTAAGGGGTCATATGACATGAATATGATTTTTTTTTTGAAACTGAATATTAATGTTGTTGATGACTTAATCTGGATGGGAGGATGCCATTGGCAGATGTATGATGGTGAGTTGTGAAAGCCGTCTATGAAAAGGCTTTGTATGAATATTGGTGCAATTGTTGGGCTAAATTCAAATGGTCCAGCCTGCATGAATTTTTCTTTTTTTTTAGGCCCACTTGAAATTTTGTCTAGATCTGCCAAAAATTTGGGCCAGATGCGAATTTATTATGTAGGCCCAAAAAATGCCAAGCCCACACAAATTCCTGGTCTGTTTTCTAAGAAAATTGGGCCTAAAAATGCTGAAATAAATTGGATGAGGCCCATAATACAAAATGGGCCTTCCTGTGCTAAAACAGTTTATGACGAATTAAATCGTCACAATTGCTATGCCAAACTAGCATTTAGTGACGTTTTTAAATTAAATAGTGACGAACATCGAGTGTCTTAACAATCATGAAGTAAGGATCAACACAAAAATCTATGATGAAAACATAATTTTTTGTCACAGAACATGTTTAAACACATATGATAGGTGATGAACTGATTTTCGTCACTAAGTCGTCACAAATTTTGACTTATAACATATTTTTCTAGTTTTACGACAAAAACAAAACGTCACCTATCATAAAATTTCTAGGGAACATTTCTATGACCATTCAACACCCATATTAGAAACTTTTCTCAATTTACCTGCGCCTCGGTTAACCTGAATTTGCACTTCAATTCATTTCCAATGTTTTAGATTAATTCTTGTGATCCAAAGGAGCCAGGGTTTGTTTTGTTCAATGGACCAGATGATACAAGTCTAACCAAGTTTTGGAGGTGTTTGGTTGGGAGACAGAGGACAAGTCCATCCCACTAGATAATATTCTCTCAGATCCAGGATCGAACCAACCAACCGAAATTGACATGTCCTCCAACGATCTCCATGATTTGTCATAACTGACGTTTATAAACTTACAAGATTTCATATTGACTATAATACCTGGGTAAACAATAGCATTTCTAAAGGCAAAACCAATAATTTAATTTTATGCAGTTGGTTTAAAACATTCGCAGACTTTGCAAACAGTACTTTTGTAGAGGCAAATTCAGAAATACAATTCTCGGTTAAAACACGAAGAACTTATAAACAGGACAAATAAAATAGGAACTGAGAGGTACATGAAAAAGATACAGAACGTACCTCTTGTCCTTGAGGAATTGCCTGATAGTCCTTATAAGTTCATCTGGATCTTTTTTCTCCAGCACACGTGCACTTGTCTTCGCTAACTTGCCGTAGTATTTTGCTGAGAATCTGCTTCATGTCTGGCCGGAGAGATAGAGAGACGAAAGCCTTACACTCAAACTGGCCCCCAACCCCAAGCCTTTCATACACTAAATTGGCGATGGTAGTTTTGCCCAGGTCTCCGACTCCAACAATTGAGACAACCATTAACTTCTGTTCACGTTCACCCTTTCCTTTCGTTAGCAAGTTGGAGATCTTCTCTACAGGCGCATCAGTGCCAACAAGCTTCGTTGCATGTTCAAAGCTAGCTAGCCAGCATGCGCGGATCGACTACGGTCGTCGTGTCAGGTCCAGCCGCAACACCTTCCAACTGGTACCTTCGTCGCCTCTCGGCAAACCACATGGATGCGCTTCTTGATGTCTTCGATGTCATTGGCGACATGATGGCGAACTTTGGCCTTGGTCAACAAGCCCATGGTCCGGTCGAAGAACCTTCTGAAGCTATGCGGCTTGGCTTGCGCAGGAGCATCGATGTGCACCCTGAAAGTGTCGACGCTGTCCTCAATGTCATAGGACAGCTCTTTCAGGTCTCTCACCCAGATCATGTCAAGATCATTGATCTGATGAGCTGGCTGCTTGGAGGAGAGCGTGTTGAGGACGGCCTGCATGCTCTCCATCTCGGCTTGGAGGAACTGTATCTCCCCTCACCCCTCTTCTGCAGCTTGTATTCGTCGCTGAGGAGGGTGCCCAGCTTGGGGAGGAGGTGCCCAGAGCTTGCGTTGCGAGCTCCATTAAAACCTTGGCGTCCAGGGATCAGCGTAAAGACGAAGCGACCGATGGAGAGGCCTGGTGAACCTTGCCGAAGACTTCAGTTTAGGGGCGGGCGGATGGCGAGCTCATCCGCCGGCCGCAGTGTTGGACGGAGCTATAGGACCGGCAAGCTCGCGTAGGAGGGATTAATTGCAGGTGGGGGCTTGAGAGGCGGCATGTGTAGACGGCGCGGCGAGGTGAGGCAGCGAGTGCAGGAGGGAGAAGATAAGGGGACAGCTAGTACAACAGAACATGGGATAGCCAGTGCAGCCGCGCGCTATCTCGCCTTTACCTTCCGACTAGTCGCCGGTTCTTTTCGTCCACATACTCCGCAATAATTGAATTGGCTCGTGCTAATTGTTGAGCTGTCGCTACGGGTGTCTTATTCGTCACCATCTCAATAATTCATTTTAAATATTTTGGGCATCAACTTGTCCCTACGTCTTACTACCTCCGGTTCTAAAGTAAGCATTCGAAGGATTCAAATGTTGTGTCACAATATAAGGCCAATCTCAACGCAAGTTTCATAAGGATTTCAAATTTATTAAATGACATGCCACATAGGCAAAAATGATGATGTGGCATGGAATTTATGAAGAAAGAGAGCAAATGGGTTTCATCTCTATAAACCTAGTGTACACGGTTATCTAAACTATGAAACTAGAATGAAACTCCACTGAAAATATTTGTTTCATCTCCACATATTTCATCTATTATCATTGGTCACTTAGATGAAGCATTTAACTGAATATTAGTCTATGAAATTGTGAACATGAAACTTTGCATTGAGAGAACTTGTTTCATTGCTAACTCAAATGACATGGCATCTTTAGAAATTGTTGAATGAAACTTTTCATTGAGACTGGCCTAAGCATCCCTACACTATTGTGGGCCCCACCATTAATTAGATTCGCTGCTTTTCCCAACCACTCACCCCACGGAACACTCTCGCAACCTTATCCTCTCCAGTGCATGTTCGTCTCCATGGGGCGAATGCATCCCGTCGCCAGGGTGGCCGTGAAGAGGAGCTGCGGAGATTGTTTGGGGGCGGGCACGACGGCGCGGAAGGAGGATCCGACCGGAATCGACGGCGGAGCAGGAGGCCGCCAGGCTCGACTATGTGGGAGCGGAAGGCGGCCGGGAACGACGACGCGGAAGGAGGATGCGACCGACGGCGGAGCAAGAGGCCCCCAGGCTTGACGACGTGGGAGCGGAAGGCGGCCGAGCTCAAGGCTCGGGGGCTTCGCCGCGACCAAGCTCAAGGCGATGCCTTCGAGGTGCGCGGCGGCACGATGGGCCAGATCCACATCCAGCCCCTTCGCCACGTCGACAGCCAAATCCAGCTGCCCCACGTCGTCGCTCCGGCGAAGCCGAGGAGCTGGCCCAGGTGAAGCTCGTGGAACATGTTGAGGAGGAGTAGTCAGTCCAGCAGTGCCGCTCGTCGAGGAGGCCTGCTTGCTGGAGCTCACCATGCCGAGGATGACGAGGCCAGCCACCGAAATGCATTCAATTTGCTATACGCCAGAGTGATGATTAGGGGTAGCAGAGTCTTTTGGCTTCCTTCTTACTCCCTCTGTTCATATTTACATGTCGTTTGACTTTTTCCATTTCAAGTTTGACTGCTCGTCTTATTCAAAAAATTGTGCAAAATATCATATTTTTTGTTGTGGCTTGCTTTATTAATATAAGTTCTTCGAGAATGACTTAAATTTAACTATGGTTGCACAAATTTTTTGAATAAGACGAGCAGTCAAACTTGAGATGAAAAAAGTCAAACGACATGTAAATATGAACAGAGGGAGTATTTTTCAGTGTGGACCGAGGAATCAGCTGAACATGCATGTGTGGATTTGGCGGATAGAGATATGTTGGAGGACCATAACAAGATTTTTTTTCCTTTTTTATTTTACGTAGGAGATACAAGGTATTTATTTTTCAAATATAGGAAAGAACAGGAGGAATGACTCGTTTAAAGGATAATAGAGAGTCTTTTGTTTTAAAGGATAAAAGGGATGGGTCCATTTCTGATAATGGGAAAGGTTTTTTTTTGGGGGGGGGGGGGGGGAGGTAATAAATGATAGCATAGGACAAATATGTGATGAAGAACGAAGGAGAACCCCTTTTTTATTTTCATTGGAAATACAGCAAAGGGGTGGGTTTCTGTTTCTGCATAAATTATGATAATGTTGGACAGATATTTTGAAGCATAACTAGGAGAATTTAGATAATAGGGGAGGGAATCTGTTTTTGTCATGTGAAAGAAACCTTATTTGTCTTAAGCGATAACAGACATCATATTTCTGATGCACAACAAGGGAGAGGATTGGTTTTTGTTTTTTTGGGCAAATATTGAAGCATAACAAGGGACAAACTGAGCTTTTTTTTATTATTATCACAAGATCAAGTGGAGGCGTGCCTAGCTGTTTTTCCTCGTGCGCCAGGAACAACCACGAGGCGCAGGTGCAGTTGGCGGTTGAGCACGGCGCGGCACACTTCTCCCGCTGCCTCATCCTGTTTGTACCTCGGTGCTCACTCCTCGCTCTTGGTGCGGATGAGGCAAGAAAATGCACTTTGCTTCTTTGTTTGGTTTCCTTCTATTGGATTTCTTTTAGTTCTACCATGCCTTGGATCTGTGTGTGTGTTGGCAAAATTACTTGCTCAATCTAGAGATTTTTTAGATGGTGTACAGTTGCAAATTAATTATCATTTGTGTTATATACAGAGTACATGATCCCCTGTTTTGCGTGGTTCAGTTACATTCAGAGTGGCTAACTGTTAGATGAGGCTTGTATTTCAGCCAAAAAAATCTTGATGAACAAATTTTGTACTAAATTGTGGCACACATTTGGAGAACAAAAAAAATCTGGCCGGTCTGGCACTTTGCTTCTTATCCAGTTCACTTATCTCCATTGGATTTCTTTGTGAGTTTGTTCTAGTACAGTAGCTGTTCGGGAAAGATTTGATTTTATTTTGCTAGGACCGTTACTGCAGAGAACATGGTGTGCACTTTATGTTGGGGTAAGCGGAAATAATTCTTGGCAATCACTTGTTCTCGATGTGGTATTCGCAAAATGCTGGGTGTGCATGCATCACAAGAATTTTGTTTTTTTTTTTTGTAGCACTGAACATTAGATATACAAGTGGTCTTTCTTCAACTTGATATGTTGTGAAGCAAAAAAATTTTTTTGGACATCTGAATTTTGCTTCGATGTACAAGGGGTCTTTCTTCAACTTGATATGTTGTGAAGGTCTTTTTTTTTTGGGGGGGGGGGGGGGGGGGGGTGGTGCTTCATGGTGTAACAATTGTTCAGAATTTTGTACCGGCTTAGCATAAATCGAGCCTCTGCCCTTTTTTTACCAGTACAGGTGAAGCTGTTCTTTTGTGTTGTAGCCACAACTGTAATACACCTGTTTTGTTTACATATAATTGTCATTGTCTTTGGAAATGCAAGATTAGTTAGTACATTTGGAACGAAAGGATCTGATTAAGCACATGTTTTATTTACATATATTGAGAAGGCCTGTTCTTCGATCTTTTTTCATGATAGGAGTACAGATTCATTGATAGTTTGTGTTTTGCGGATTTTTTGTTTGATCAGTGAATATATGAGTAGTTCAGATCTTTGTCAATTTCATAAATATGGTGGCTCCTTTGGTTAGGTACAGGTGCAGATAAATAGGTGTTCTTTTTATCTGGTACAGGTTCTTCCTCTGGTACAGGTGCAACAGGTGCAGATAAAATGAATTATCGTGATTTCTTTGATGGCTTCAATCGTTTAGCGCAGATTGTTCCTGTGATGTTCTCCAAGTGAAAGTATATTCAATTTTTAGTGCAAGAACAGGGGGGAGAATTTTTGTAAATAACACCGATTATCATGCATTTTTAGGACTACAAGGAGCATTTGTAACATTTCAATGAAACATCTTCCCCCAGATTGAATTTTATATTACTGATGCACATGGAAGGATCTGATTAAGTAATATATTTATATATATATATAATATATATATATATATATATATATATATATATATATATATATATATATATATATATATATATATATATATAGAGTACCCCTATATAGCTCCCTGGGTGTGAAATATATTTCACACCCCAGCCACATGCAACCCGGTCTGACCCAGCCTCAATCCCTCCACGCATGCAATCGCTCATGCAAGTCATTATTGACCTTTAATTAACGTGCTCCATTTATATAAAGCGTTGATTGGGGAAAGCCAATTATGGCTGGTTATTAATTCATTCCAAATCAGTGCACACGCCATTAATTCATTCCCTCGCCTGTCTTCTCAAATGCTGAAGCTTATTTGTGAAATCACGTTGCCATCTCTCATATTTTTTCTCCTCTCTCCTAAACCAAGACGGCAATACGCGATGATGCTCCGATGGCCGGCGATACGCTCGGAGCTCACGACGACGGGAGCATGGAGCAGCACAATTAGGTAAGACGTAGTGCCGTTCCTATTTTTCTCATCCCCGTTCATTTTCCCATCTAATCGTTTCCTGTTTCTTTTTCAGCAGTCTGGAGGAGAACGGCGAGCGTATATATATGGTGGTGTTCCAGTGAAGCACGATAGGCCATGCGGCTGCCGACCTAGTCCGTTGAAAGCGCTAGCACACGGTGAACACGGTCGTTGTTGGCTTCAGGCATCATCGACTCCAGGAGCTAGAGTTTTACCGTACGTATCCCTGTTGGCCATCGCCTACCTTGCAGCATGGTCCGACTTGGGCAGTGCGTTGAAGGATATCATCAGGACGAACCAGGTAAGCGGCGTAGTCCACGTGACCAGATTCCTGTCCCACCCGTCGATGTGTTCGTTTTGTCAATAATTTTCTAATGCTTTTTGGATTTTGTGTGCAACAGGATGGACGAAAGCAAGATTGCCAAGAGATATATTCGAATGAGCACCTCGGAGGTCAAGTTGATTCGGCGGCACGTCCATGTACCTTGCATCGCTGCCGATTGCATGCGTTGTCGCCAGTACTAGAAGCCTTTGATGGATGCAAGCATGTCGGATCCTTGTTTCTGTTCGTCCCTGAGGACTACCTAATCCTCAAATAGTATACAAATTTTATGATTAGCGTTCAAGTATTTATAGTTGAAATATGAACTCCCGAGTGTAAAAATATGGTCAGCTGGCTCGTAAGATACTTTGCATGCTTGTGATCGCAAACATGCACTCAATTGTATATCATGATTATTGAAACTGCAAAATCTACTCAGTTTTGATTATTGAAACCATTTCATAGTTGCGATTCAAGAAAAACATATTTACTATTCCATAAACATGATTTTACTATTGATACTTGTAAAGCATAAAAAACAAGTCCAACATTGAAGGAAAAAATTGAACGCCCCTTTGTGAATCGTTCATGTTTTCCATATCACAAAATCTACAGATTTTGCAATTATGGTGTCCCTAATTTATGACTTCACACTAGTAAAAAATTATGGTACCACGAGACCCGCATATGGTTGCAAAAACGTATCAGAGGCAATAAAAAAAATACCAACCTATGGTCGCAAAAATATCCACCTATTTCGCAATTGGCTTGCAGACTAAAGATGTACATGTATAAATTGTGACCATAATGTTATTAGTTTTGACCATAAAAAATGTCGACGGTATCCGAAAATCATATAAACCAAGAGCTGTGATAAAAAAACACATATTAGACTGCAGGCCCAAAATTTCTGTTCATCCAAGTCACCATTTACGCTCGATGCAAAAAAAAAAGATTGTGTTCATCTATGTACTGAAAGAGCAGGAATACGGCTGTGAGAAAGAAAATAAAATGATCAATAAAATGTAAAATTTTAATTCATGCCTGCAAATGTGGAACTAGAATTCAACTTTCATATTGATATGGGCAGCTATGGCACAAGTTGGAGAAGGGATTATGCATAATCGATATGAGTATAAAATGTTCTTACTTACAATCATAAAACTGGTGTGTGTAATCACAATATTCAATCAAATGAAAATAAGTAGTGTAGGGGATTCAGATGTGATGGCTTGCAGGTTCTTAGTCTATGGACATACACCAACGGGACAAATAAACTATTTGTTACACAAAAATAAAATATTATGATCCATGGTTCGTCTTTTATGGTCGAATTATGTCTTAGTAGCAAAAACTTCTTATCTTGCATGTTGAGTCTCCTTATAGTATATCTATTCCCTTATAGCAAAAACTTGCAGAATCGAATAGCTTGATCATTAAATTGTAAAATCTACTTTCGGTCCGAAATAATAGGACTAGAGTTCAACTTGCAGAATGCACGGCCATCTAATGACAAGTTGTAGAAGGGAACTCAAACAATATCAGTATAAAAAGGTCTTAGTTACAGCCATACATTCACTTTTGTTGTAATCATAAAATCCAGTCAAATTGAAGTCAAGAGTGTAGGGATTCATACAGTTCTGATGTTGCGACTGCCTTTTTTCGGGCCACACACCAAATTTTTTATGGTCAAAGGAACACGTAAACTATTTGTTGCCTAAAAACATATTATGCTCCAATATTCCTGATAGCTCATCTTTTACAATCCAATTATATCTTAGTAGCAAAATCCATGTGTTGGCGCATCGTAAATGTTCACTACAAGCACAAAATCTGAAAATCCTTTTGATGCACTAGCTACTGGTGTTACTACCAAAGCAAAATGTTTTTACTATGTAGCAGCGTGAAATTCTATTTCATGGTATGGCTGCTGACACACTTCATATACTATAAGATTTTTTTTACAATTGTAAATCTGATGCACGAAAATTACGAGCTTGGGCCTTGGTTTCTATGGACAGCATATATAAATTTTATGATTTTGTTTCAGTAGTTTTTGTGACCGGACACCCATTCTATGATCTTATTATTTCCTGGAAGCAAACGGTATTAAACATAGAAGTATGGCAACAATCCGAATCATTTGGTCCAGCTTTAATTGGACGTTGCCAACCGGCTGAATTAAACAAGAATATTAATTACGGCAATTAGTAGCAGTAATTAGCCATTTCCTTATACGCAGCGCATGCATGATGCGGTAGTTGTCTGCATGGCAATTAATTCGTTTCTATTGCACCAGGCGCATGGGTGGCTCGGTGAGTTGGCTACTGGGTTGGCTGGGGTGTGAAATAATATATCACACCCAGGGAGTGAATTAGCGCTGCCCTATATATATATATATATATATATATATATATATATATATATATTGAGAACGTATGCTCTTGCGTGAAATCTAGGATGAATGTAGTCTGTGGTGTATGGCTGGTGCTAAAAAACTGAAAGGATTAGGTCTGGAAGGAGGGTTGCTAATTTAGAACCTTCCTGTTTTTTAGTCACGTTTTTTATCAGTTGTTTAGTGGTTTTAAAGTCCATTATGTAAACCGAGTCTCATATTTGGTCCCCGTGTGAGATAAAGTAGTGGGCGGCCATAATTACGGGGGACATAGCCTGACATAAGCGGCTCTGCCGTATGTGCCTCCTGTCAGATACATGAAGGGAAAAAAATGAAATAGAGATGAAGTACACCACTGACACACAACTGACAAGGGAAACATGTGGATGGGGAGGTGGTGGGAGCAGCAGTTGACGGGAAAATTAAGGGAGACGAATGTGTTACCTTTGCTCTGAAGCCTCACTACCACTGTCGCTTTCATCATCAGTAGCTAGCGAACTGAACGACATGCATGACAGCATGGGCAAAAGGACGAACAAAGTCAGCAAGCACGATAGAGACGAGTAACAAGTGTACCTATCAAGTCAACGGGCGGACAATTTTTCTTACCTTTGTTGTTCCGAAGACTCACTATCACTTTTGTCCACATCCTCAAGAATGCCCCATTCCTCAATTCTTGACAGCTCTAGAGTTGGATGGTTCGGGTTCTTGTCAATCGCATCCCTGCACTTGGCCTCTGCATCCTCCACCTCACCGACCCTGGCACCATAACAGCCCACCATGACCTTGACTTGTTTAAGGGAAGTCAGGTTCTCCAAACCATCGAAGCCACCGCCTTTCTCTTCCGCACTTGAAAGTGCAACTCAAGCCTCTGAAGCTTTGGCATCGCTCCTGGCGCGAACACCAGCCAACATCTTGCGTAGTGCTTACACTTAAAATATATTAGAGAGCGGAAGGGCTGATCCGCACCAATAACGAGCCGTTCTTGATCAGTCGTACCACCCAAATCTAGTTTTAGATGTAAACCTCCAAGCAGTTGAAGATCACCATGTCTTAGCATCGCGACAGTGGTGGATAAGCAGGAGAGTTCAGAGAGGAGGAAAACCACCGTGGCAACTTTGAGATGGAAGAATCAGGTCCATAAAAGCATCGTAGATTTGCAGGGCCGCTCCATTGATCTGGCATGCCGTCTAGCGAATATAACCCGCTGTGCTGTATACGTAAAGTGTGCGTGTTGTGTAGACTGGATAGGCTCTGGAGAAAAGCCTTCACACGACTTTTATCGATCTCATCCAACCGTGATATGGCCAAAATCCGTAACCCACTATGATTACCCAGCAGAGCAAAATTGAATAGTGATTTCTGCAAATCAAGAACTGCCAGCTGTTGCAGCGACACTAGATTCCCAATCCCATCTGGAAACTTCACGTCTTCATCTGTAATTAGACATTCAAGTTGTCGTAACTGAACAATACTTGCTGGGAGTTCTACAATGTGCGTCGCCGACAAATCCAAAATCTTCAGATGCTTGAGGCTTCCGATTTCTTGTAGGTGTTCTGATTCAACCGCACCTTGTAGTTCCAAATATCTCAAGTGATGCAAGCTCCCCAGACCGTTAAGATTATTTTTGTTTTCTTTTATGGGAATATGATTAGTTTTTGTTGTTGGGAAAATAGTTCAAAACCAATAATGCACGGAGAACTGAAAACTTTGACAGAGGTGGCATCCTTTGAAAAGCATCACCTAATGCTACGAGTGTTCTCACATGAGACATATTATTGGCCTTTGCTGGTAGAATCACTTTCTCATCCTTGATGTTTTCTTTACTACTGCTTCCTTGCAGCGACAGTCGCCGAATATGCCCGCTGGAGATATGAGATGCAGAGCTGATATAGTGACAAAATTTTCTTGAGCTGAGAGTGAAATGATAAGATCAAGTATCATGTCATGTGCTCGACAAGCTTTTGCAATACCATATATATCCACATCTACTGGTTGAATCATGCTCCTATTAACAAGCATGTTGAAATACCTCTCTCCAAGAGCATAGAAATCACTCCCTTGTTCTCCATCAACAAATCCTTCCGCAATCCAAAGCCTAATCAGAAGCTTTCTTGAAATCTCTGAATCCTCAGGAAACATGCTTAGACACAATAAACATGGCTTTAGATAAGATGGTAAGTCCCCATAACTAAGGCGCAATATCTTTCTCATGTTCTCTACACTTTTATCTTTTTCAAGTCCAGAACCCATAGATTTGTAGACATCATACCATTCATACTTTGTTTTGCTTGGTTTACTGCCCAACAAACTAGCTATAGTTATTATAGCTAATGGTATCCCACCACACTTGTTCAGGATTTTCTCTGTTACCTCCTCTAATTCAGAAAGAATTCCCTCTTCTTCGTTGAATATCCTTTTAGAAAGCAACTTCTTGGAGTCCTCGTCAGAGAGAGGATTTAGTTCATACATAGCTCCGTCAACTGAAGATAAATGAGCCACAACAACATTGCGGGTTGTGACAATGACTTTGCTCTCAAGATGGTTGTCAATCAGAGCAACTTCAATGGTTTCCCATGCTTCTGCACTCCATACATCGTCGATTACAATAAAGTACCTGTATAGTTTTGCAAGACATTAGATGCCTGCATGGTAATACAAGCGTGCGGCCACTACCAGATTACAATAAAGTAACTATAGTTTATGACTAAATGTATTAGAAATATTTGATGTGAAACCCCGTGGCCACTAGCAGACGACTGCTGCAAGGTCCAACGGCAACTGCTCTGTTCTGCCTCTGTGGTTCTCGTTTCCCTTTACACGAATGACCGCGCGACGTAGTGGAGTTGGCCCAATGTGGAGAGCGAGACCAGGGAGAATGAGCGGGAGGGAAGTGGCGCTAGTGCTAGCGACCATGCACGGAAAGAGAGAGAGAGAGGAGAATGCTTGCAGCTGGGCCTCTTGCTACTACAAGGCAGTCTGCGCTGAACAGGTGGCTGTGTGGCCGCTCTTGATGCCTCAACGTGCAACGGCCGTCCGAGAACCAAGGGCACCTGTACGCCTCATGATGTGGCCCAGAGGAAACGGACATGAAGAGAATATTAAAAAGAAAATGGGTGTCTATGCTCCGTTTCTTTATTGTGTTGTGGGCCTGCTCAAGCTACCATCGATCACGGGGGCGGCACAACTTCACCATTGAAAACATAGCCTGATTATAGCTACGCACAATTAAATAATTTTGCTGAAATTGTTAGGTAATTATCTTCCATACTCGCCATTTAAATTGCAATCTGTTGCAAAAATTGCAAGGTTCTCTTGTCTTTATATGAATGTGTTGTATGAACACTACTTGTAAATATGGATTTATTTCATCACAATTCTTTTGATAAAAATAATAGTTGTTGATGTGCCAGTAAAATGGTAGTGAATGAGTTCGTTTAGTGGTGCAACGCAGAGCCAAACAACTTAAATGATCTTAAAATTTTATGACTTCCCTGAGAAATGCAAGAGTGTGATTAATTTGTGAATCCTTAATGTGTTCATGTGTATTTCTTTGTTACCCGTAGCAATGCAGGTACCTTGCTAGTTAAATAAAAGGGAGTGAAATGCACCGTGGGTCCTTAAACTATTTGAGGATTCTCATCTAGATCCATCAACTTTCCATCGTCCACTTAAGTCCATGAACTATTTAAGTAGGTTCATTTGGGTCCAAAACCCTCCAACTCAGATGAAATAGCGGACTTGGCATTTCCGGCATGGACAAAAGATCATGTGTCGGTTCATATTTAGAGCAAACCCTTAAGTTTGGTCTTATTCCTATTCAGAAGTCCTTATCCACACTCGCGGCTCGATGTACCAGTTTACAGAGCATATGACTCGCCATTGATTTCTCCCTCTTGGGTGAGCTAGAGTCTAATACGTTTCTTATACCCTAGCTCTTCTCCGTGTGGTCCTCTCTGGCCTATTTTCCGCGAGTAATCTCTGCCAAACCCATAAAATTTTAGATTTCCCACCGTCATCTTCACCCGAGCCCATCCTTTCAAAGCTCGCAGCTTGTCGCAAGTTCTGTGTGCATGGGAATGAATGAGATGGGGCTCATGTCGAGGCGGTGCGCTGTGGGGATTGCATGTGCGATTCGGGCGTGCGGAATAGAGATCGCCCCCACACACATCCGGTGTTGGTCAAAGCAATAGTTATCGCCATCAGGAAGTCAAGAGCATGATAGCGAGAATGAGAGAAAGCTCGAGAAGCTGCTTGTAAAATTGTGTCATGTTGTCATTGGCACGTCGGCAACTTAGCTATATGTAGATAGGTATTGCAGCATCCCAAAATTTCAAGTCAAAATAAAATGAAGTAAAAATCACTCTGATTTAAATTTTTGTCTAAGCCTTATCTTGCCATGAATTTTCAAAATAAAATTCATTAAAATAATTCAAACCTAGTTCGAATATGAAATTTTCCAAATATAAAAGATATTCTCAAGTGCTTGCTTTCACTTAAAATGTACTAAAAGTTTGCACCTTTTTGAATTTCACTACAAATAAATTAAATAAGTGCCAATCCAGCAAATTCACTTTGAGTTTAAAAATTGGACTTTTGAAAACTTGCACAAAATCCATCATGGGCATTTTAGAGTTTTAAGTTTTATTTTAAGTCTTGTTTGGATTTTATTTTCCCTTCCAAATTTGAATTGCATTCAAATTTGGAGTTGTCAAATTCCCTGAAAAGAAAAGCCTTTTCTCTCTTCTAAAATCTCCTCGGGCTGAATCCTTCCTTTCCTCCCTTCTCTTCCGGCCCAGTTTGGCCCACCTCAGCCCGGTCCAGCCCAGCGCCATCATCCCCAACCTCCAGCTCGGCGAGACGTCCGCCGCCGCTGCCAATGTGTCGCCGCTTCGTCCTCCAGATCAGCGCCGCGTTGGCCGACCAGCTGCAACTCCAAGCCGCGACGAAGCCGCCGCAACTCCCTGCCGCTTTCACACCAGAGCCGCAATCTTCTTCGCGTTTCGCACTCTCAAAGCCGCTGCGACCTCCTCATCGCCGTCCAACTGCCGGCCAACTAAATCGCCGCCGTTCGGCTTGCGGCGCCGACCTGACACGCACCAGCTTGACCACGTGAACGACAGTGCGGCGTCGTTTTCCTTGACCCTGCGCTGACCTAGAAGATAAGGACGCCAGCGCCGTTCTTGACCGGCTGGATAAGGTCCACGGCGTAGAGCTCCTCCGTCTATAATTTATCCCGAGCCCCTGCTCTTCTCCCCTCTCCGCCGCACCAGCCACTCTCTCCCTTTCCCCGAAGCCGCCGCTGTCCCGGAAATCCTACCCTAAGCCCGCTCCGCCGTCGCCATTAGAGCCGTCGAGAGCTCGACGCCGCGTGATTTTGAGCGACCTCCGCCTTTGCCGAGTCACCACCTAGTTTCGCCGGGACCTCCTCCCACGGCGTAGACGACCAGCGCCATCTATCCGCCTCGGCAACCTCTTCCCCAACATCGCCGATGAACTGCCGCCGCCCCCTTCCGTCGCAAGCCGTCGTCAAGGCACTCCGCAGCGCACCGACTCCTCAGGTGATCTCGTCGTATCCTTCTCCCCCTCCTCGATCTGTCGCGACGAGATTTTGGTCCTGGAGCGGCATTCCGGCCAACTCCGGCGAGTCACCGCCGTTTCCCTGCGCCGCCGAGTCGCCGCGACAGCCGTGCGACGCTCCCAAACCACTGCAGCCGTTCATCTCGCGATCAGCGGCCCAAAATTGATCCGGTCCACCATGGACCATGGACCCGAGCCGCCGACCCGGTCCACGAGCCCGTGGACGTGGTTCACACCTTTTTCTAATAGGAAAATAAATCCAAAAATCCCAGGAAATTCCGGCCCCTGTACATTTTACAGATAAGCCCCTCTAGTTTATTCTATTTCTATTTAGCACCTCTCTTTTTACAGAAACACCCCTATACTTTTTTGTAATTACCTTTTAGTCCCTACCTTTTTACACCAAAGTCCTTATACTTTCCATAATTACATATAGGTCCCTAGAACTTTTCTGTTCTTATAGATAAGTCCCTAGAAACTTTTCTGTAATTGCAAACAAGCCCCTAGAATCTTTAAACACCTATATCTTTTCCATCCGAGCTCCGTTTTGAGCGATTCTTGCGCTCATGCGTTCGTAGCAACGCGTAGTACCTTTTGGTACTGCTTTTAGAGCTCCACGCCGGATCTACAAGTCATCGATACCCTAAGTTTCCCTATCGCCGAGAAATCCCATCTCGTTAAATCATTCGTCGCCAATCTCGCATAACACAAATGTTCCTTCACCTTTTGATGTTGAGCCTGATCAATCTCGCCGTGTCATTCCACACAAAGTATAGTAACCTCTTTTCATCACGGCCTAGCTTCAACCTTAACCTCGCTCAGCCATCGCTCAATCGAACCTAAACCCATATTGCCATAGGGTGCCACCTAACTTTATTGACTTATCGATCTTCTTGTTATGCAGTCTCTCAGTGGATCTTATTGGAGTTCATTGCTATTTCAGTTGCAACCATGCATTCATATCATGCATGCATGCCTAGATTATATACGCCTCTGCATCTGTGTTGACGGTCCTTAGAGCATAAATCTGACCGTCAATTACCTGCATAAAAAGAACAAAAGTAAACACCAAACATAGTGGTAGGGGTTTATTACTAACCATTTCCACGAGTGTTGGTGAATTTGTGAGTCCAGCTGCATTTCATAGGAAAACGGGGAAAAGGAAGCATAAAAGGCCTACTTTGGAAACACCGATTTTCCCCGGAATAAAGATATCTCCCCAAAAGCCCAATATCAAGGAGATATGAAGAAAGATCATCTCTTGGAGATCCTCAATAATGGCAGAGAGATATGGATCCACAAATCAATCCAAATCATATCAAGGATATTCCAGAGGATACACCACTCCGAGAAATCAGCATCGGCAGCCGAGCAAGATATGGATCAAACGTCCTACAAAACTTAACCAAATTGGGCCATAGCACCAAGATCATTCAATAGGACATCAAGGAGGTGACAGCCCTGTCCGTCCCTTGTAATCCTCCACGTTCGGGTTCGCCGTAGAGCTACAGGCTGGCGTGACTTCGCAGACTAGGTCTATACCAGTGCCCGAAGTAGACAAGTAGAGCTTGAGTGCGACCATCCTAAGGGATAACTAGATCTTTATTCATCCTCTCAATCCTACACTACTATCGTTCTTGCTTGTCCTTGGGTAAAACTAACCTTGCTGCAGGATACCTCCGTTCCTTGGGGAAAACAAATACGATACCTTGGAATACTCCCGGGTGAAGTGCTACAACGGTATTCTGTGCGCTTGCGGATTTATTCGTGACGTAAGAAATACCAACAAGCATTTCTGGCGCCGTTGCCGGGGAGCGATTGCTATCTCTGCTGCGAACCAGGTTTGCCCTCGTACTGTATCCTTTTATCTTTCCTTTACCATCATTAAAAGAAAAAAAAAATTCCACCACCTATCCTTCCATACTTTTTACACCTTCACCTATCCACCTTAAAAAAAAACCAAAAAGATTTATCATGGAGCCACAACCTACGATTCAATCATTCTCTGCTCCACGGGGTGAGCTTTTAGAGCCACCTTTATCATCACAACCAGTTTATTCATCAAGCTATGAGCTTTGCCCCAGTTTTAGTGCTTTGATCAAAGGTTTATCTTTCTCTGGTCATAAAGATGAAAATCCTTTTCAACACTTGCGAGAGTTTGAGCAATTGTGTGCATGCCGATTGATCAATGGCATGACACATGAAACCTTAAAGTGGACATTATTTTCCTTCTCCCTCAATGGGAAGGCGAAGCAATGGTACACTTACACCGCTAAGAGAGTGAACGGCGATTGGAAAGAATTGCGAGACAAATTTTGTCTAGCATTTTTTCCCGTATCTCGTATCACTGCTCTACGAGCGGAAATAATTAACTTTCGCCAAGAAGAGAAAGAGACCCTTAGTGCGGCATGGATCCGGTTCTGTTCATTAACAGATTCTGGTCCAGAGTTATTGCTCCCAGAACCCGTTCTTTTTTTCAACACTTTTATTCGGGATTGAGCAAAAACACCGCACTTTATCTTGACACGGCTGCCGGTGGTTCTTTCTGCCATAAGACCATAGCGGAAGCAAAAGAGCTTTTAGAAATAATCGTTGAAAACACACCTTTTTCCGCTGAAACACCTGAGGAGCCGGAGTCAAAGGATGAGGAACTCATTGTGGAAACACAACAAAAGGTGTCTACCTTGGTAGACCCAATATCCGAGTCCTCATCTGATTCACGAACGATGATAGAGGATGAAGAACCTCTGGAGTTCCCATCCAAGTTTGCGGATGATATCTTTGGAGGTTATGGAAACACCTTGAACTCTTCCTATCAAAAGCCACAGCCTCTCCATCACCCCCCAAACCACCGATGATGGAGGAGGAAGAGGAAGATGAACCTCTAGAATACCCAATGTTCGAGGAAACTGTGTTTGAAGATTATGGGAATACCTCGAATTATACCTGGGTCAAGAAACCACCTCCTTCTCCTCCCAATCCTCCAAAAGAACCTTTTCACAAGGAGGATCCAAAAGAAAACCATTGGAAAACTTCTTTCGCCACCACTACCACTCAAAATCCTTTGGTGAAACCTCACCTTGATCATTCACCACTCGAGCAAGTGAAGTTCATATCTCCATTCATATCACCCGATCTTGCTCTTCATGAGGATGAGAAGTTTTCCAACCAAGAAGAGGACAAGAAGGAAGAAACACTTCAAATCCAACAATCCTCTTCTTCTGCCTCACTTGAGTTTTTCCCTCTGGCCCTCCTTCCACCGTTCTTGATGATCAAGAACTCCTAAAAGAAAATCCTTCGGCCATGGAATTTCTTGAGGCATCGACTCTAGAATCCAAAGATGAAACTTTGAATGAGCATGAGAGCTTCTTCCTTGAACAACCTTTCGATACATGCTCACTTGATGAATCTCTAGAGTCAAGCATCGTTAGTTCCAAAACCACACATGAGGCCTACAACCACCATAAAGCTATCTTTTGTTACTTGTTCTTCAGGATGGTTGTAGATGCTTTCATTTATCATAAATATTGCAAATCTCGTGGTTGCATTTTTGGCACTAACCATGCAGATCATTCTCCGGGACTATATTATCAAGAACATGACGGAGAAAAGTCTTGCTCATCGGACTTAAAAATGATGATGCCCTTGCCGACAGGATAATCGGTAGTTATCTCATATTTGCTTCTTCCATATTTGATTTCTCTTTCAACATGCATATTTGATTTTCCCCCGATTTGCATCCATGCATGTTTGAATTTTCACCTGCATTGTTTTGCATATTTGCTTTTTCCAAAAAAATGCATATTTGATTTTCACTTGCATTCTTGCATGTTTGAATTTTTTCCAAATCATGTTTGGGATTTTTCAAACCGCTTTAAATTTTGCATGTTAAAAGAAAAAAACATATATATATACTTTTCATGAAAAAAATGTTTTTTATTTATTTGAGAGAATAAGTTTGGGAAAACGAATTTGAGACAACTCTTGTTGGAAAATGCTTTGAGCGAAAAAAAATGGAAGTTCTTTATTGGGATGAAAGGGTGTTTGGACTCTTCAATTTCAATTCTTTTTCACTCTAGCACCCTTACAAAAATTCTTGCTCTGGCATTTCCCCAAGTTTTCGTTGTATTTTGTCTCAAGTTCAAGAAAAAGATTTTCTTTCTCCTTTTCGGTTTTTCCATTTGCATGCCGGGAGTTTTCCAAAAATAAGTTTTCTCATGTTGGAGGTCTTCCGACTCTTCTTTTTATTTTGGATTGAAAAAAATATATTTTATTTCTTTTGAATAAATTTGGAAAATGAATTTAAGACAACCTTTGTTGGAAAATGTTTTGAGCAAAATTTTGGAGGAATTTTGGCACAACTCCTATTGACTTTTTCATAGCCATTGCGGAGTTGTTGGCCGAATTGGATTTCATTTCTTTAAAGCGAGGGTGCTTGGACTCTTCAATTTCATTTTCATTTTCACTCAAGCACCCTCACAACAAAATTCTTGCTCACACATTTCTCCAAAGTTTTCATTGGAATGTATCTCAAATTCAAGAAAAATATTTCCATCTTCTTTTGTTTCTTCCATTTGCATTTTTTGGAGGTTTCAAAAATAATTTCCTCTTTTTATTCGTCTTTGAAAATCACTCTCAAAAAGAAATAATTTGAGACAAACCCTTTTTGTGTTTTGTCTCAAACTTAAGAAAAAGATTTCCCTTTTCTTCTTTCGGTTTGTTTGAATGCTTTGAGTTGCGGAAAAAAAAAAACCTTGCAAGGGAAACCGACAAGCAGCTCATCAATACGTTGAAGAAGGCGACAAGCTCAAACTCAAGTCACTCTCGATGTGACACACATTCGTACCTCTCCATCGAGCTCATGCCTAGCTCAAGAGGGTTGGCATGAAGAGCTTCAAGAGTATCCCGTGGAGGTGGACTACAATGAAAACAACACGTCGAGACTCCTCTCTCACACCAATCCATCTTAGCATGCGGTGAGGAGATGCAAGCCTACAACACTCATGGAACCGTGTCCATGCTCACACATGAGTACGTGACATGGAATTGCTGCACAAAACAGGAATGAATGTCTACTTTGCCAATGATGAGAAGCCATAGGGTAAATAAAAGCTTTTCACCAAGATTCTGTGCATAGTAGTTAGGATTAACATGCTTCCACCGAGTTTTGGTGAATTTTGGATGCAGGAGTGAATTATGGAGGAAATTGGGCCTGTGACGAAGAAAACATAGGCCGGCCGGCCCCACCATAGGCCGGCCGGCCCCCTTGGTGCCCAAAGGCCTCGGCCTTCCTCCAGCAGGCTGTACATGGGCCACAAACGCAGAAACCAAAGCCTGTTCAGCAGAACTCCACCGACATACCAGCCGGTGGGCTGTTTGGGCCTCAACTTGGCCCTTACTCAGTTCTGCCGCCTCCACGAAGCAACCGACCTTCAGACCAACTTCAGGAGGCAATCAGGGACGTCCAGGAGCGAGGCGGTGGCGAACCGCCACATCGGACGGCCGGCCGGCCCCCCTACTAGGTCGGCCGGCCTGACTTGGCGGCCCCGCCACTCCACCTCGCGCTATAAAGTCCCCCGTGTCCTAAGGAGGCTATAAATACCCCTGATCAGCGCAGGAACAACTCGCACCTCACTGATACAAGAGATCCATTACTCATTTGTGTAGAAGTAGAGTTAGTATTGGGAGTTAGAGTAGAGTAGAGTAGAGTGAGAGCTCTCTCGAGGTTCCGGAAGTCTTCTCAGAGTTTCAGTATTGTTCTTGTATCTTAACTCTTGTAGAATTATTCTTTTATTATTTATATAATTAGTTTATTTTTTATTTATTTCTTTTAGTTATTATTTTCTATTCAAGTTTATTTACTTAGTTAAGTTAGTGTTCATAGAAGTCTTGTTGTGGGTTTCGTGATTGTGTCTAAGTAGTACGAGTAAGTGCTTTGCCAGAATAGTGAAAGCTGTGCTATATTCTTAGATACGGCTGCTCTCTCGATCAGGAGTAGTTCTCTAGGCGGGTTGTAAATGTGGCGCTTAGAGCTTTGCCTATGCACATTGGCGTCCGCCTTTACGGAGGATGGTAGCCCCACGTGTGACAGACGTGTTAGGCCTCTGTAATCCACCACGTTCAAAGGCGTACCAACCGGGTTTTCAAAAGCGGTTAGATCCCAAGGTGAACCTGCTGTTCTGGGCTCCGAAACAACATGACTTGTATGTGCATGACCTTAACTGTAGTACATAACCTTGTAGAACTAATTGCTCGAAGTAAATAGATGTAAGATTAACATATAGGAATCCTTGTCTCTATCTCGTTGTTCTCCCAATGTAACTTCTACTTTACCTTTTTATTTATCTTGGATTATATGGTGAGTGCCACCTATATCTATCATGTACCCTTTACCCCCGTCTCAAGTAATGTTATGTTATTTTACACAATAAGTACATACTTTGTTATAATTCAACTTCCTATTGCTCTGCCTCCCTGCGGAGATATAAATACGATAACCCTAGAATACTCCAAGGTGAAATGCTACAATGGTGATCCGTGCGCTTGCGGAATTAATGAATATTAATTATATGCATAACAACCGCCAACAAGCATTTCTGGCGCCGTTGCCGGGGAGGTAGCAGCTAGAATTTTGAATCATAACATTGTAAACTTGTTGTAAAAGTAACATTACTTACTTTTGCGGGCTTACCCTTGTCCTGTTTTCTTGTTGTGGAACTTTTTAACAGGACCGTGCATGACTGGTTTCGACCTACCAGACAACTTCCACTCCGACCCAGAGCAGTTCTTGAGAAGGGCGAGAGCAAGACTCACCCCTCCTTCCGCACGTACGACGTCCAAAGCTCTGGCTGTCGAAGGATCCTCTCCACCGATCATTGAGCCCATCGCTACCGCGACACCTACCCTCAACATGGCTGACCAGGCTGTGGAGAAGTCGATCCATGAGTTCTCCGCACCAACAATGGAGGACATCCACGTGGGACACTTCCCGCGCCTCAACAACAAGGACTATGAGCTAAAGCCGGCCCTGCTCAACATGATCTTGGCCAGTCCTTTCTGTGGCAAACCTTCGGAGGATGCAAACTCTCACCTCCAGAGGTTCCTGATGACGTGCAACACATTTGCACGCAAGGATCAATCTCAAGAAGAGATACGCTTGCAGCTCTTTCCATTCTCACTGTTGGGGAAGGCCTTACAATGGTTCTACGCGAACTTTGAGGCTCTCAACACCTGGGAAGCGTGCTCAAACGCCTTCCTCGCTAAGTTCTTCCCGCCGGGCAAGACAACTGCCCTGCGCAACAAGATTACGGGTTTCCAACAGCTCGCAGATGAGTCCATCTCCGAGGCTTGGACAAGGATGCAAGACTACGTGCTCGCATGCCCACACCATGGCATGGAGCCGTGGCTCCTCATCCAAAGCTTCTACCATGGACTGAAGCCCACTGCAAGGGAGCACCTCGACGCCGCTGCGGGCGGCTCCTTCTCACTTAGCGTGAAGAACGCTAAGAAGCTGATCGAGAAGGTGGTGGCCAACCAAAGCCACGACGAACGCCAAGTGTTCCCAAGCAAGGGTCGAGAAGTACACCAAGTGGAGGCCTTGGACATGCTTGCGCTCAAGCTTGATCAAGTCCTTGACAAGATGAAGTCCCCGCAAGATCTGCAGGCCGCGCATTCCCGCATAACGTGTGAAGAGTGTGGCAACACGGGGCACATGGGAATTCATTGCCCGAATGCCATGGAGGAATGCAACTTCCTCAACAATGGCAATGGATTCCGTCCCCAGAACAACTACGGCTGGAACTCCAAGCCCGACCTCTCCTTCAACAAACATCAGGGAGGTAACGGTAATGGTAATTTCTCTCGCTATGAACCCTCTATCAAAGATCTAGTGCTTGGCCAAGTCAAGATCAATGACGGCATTAGCAAGAAATTTATTTCTACTGATAAGGCCTTGGAAAGCATAGATGCTAAGCTAGAGTCGTTCAGCACTGCACTGCAAAACCAGCTGAGCCATAATAAAATATTAGAAACACAAATTGCACAAATTGCTTCAGCTTTGCAGCCTCCAAGAATGGGTAGACTCCCGGGGCAACCCGAGGTCAACCCCAAGGAGATTGTAAATGCAGTGACTACTAGGGGTGGACGTGGAACGGTGGACCCACAATACCCCGAAGGTGTAGAGAGAAAGACAACCAAACCACCTCCCAAGGAGAAGGTCACAAAGAAGGTTCCTGAAAAGAGGATCCCTGAAAAGAAGGTTCCTGAAGAACAGGACCCTGAACAACGGGAAGCCGCAGGGGAAAGTTCTGCTGAGGAATTGATGCAACCTCCAGTCGTCGAGCAAGCTCCACCAAAGGCGGCCCCTCATGAGTACTTTGATACAAAAGGCTTACCTTCCCCTAACCGCAGGAAGAAACTAACCGTTGATGAGCACTTTGATAAATTTGTTGAGGCTATTAGGCATATATATGTGCACATCCCTTTGCTTGATGCCATGCAGGTCCCCACCTACACCAGGTGTTTCAGGGATATCCTCAACAACAAGCGCCCCATCCCAGCAATGGAAATGGTGAAGCTAACTGAAGAATGCAGCGCAGACATCTTGAGCACCCTACCAGAAAAGAATAAGGACCCTTGATGTCCTACCATACCGTGCTCAATTGGCAGCCAGCATTTCTCCCAGGCGTTATGTGATTTGGGTGCAAGTGTGAGCGTCATGCCCAAGGCGGTGTACGACAAGTTAAATCGTCCATTATCCCCGACGGCTATATGCTTACAGCTTGCAGATCAATCCGTTCGCCAACCTGCCGATATTGCCGAAGACGTCCCTGTGCAGATCAGAAACTTCTTTGTCCCCGTCGATTTCGTTGTGTTGGATATGGAGGTGGATGTGAAGACCCCTCTCATTCTTGGGAGGCCGTTCTTAAGCACCACCAACGCCAACATCGACGTAGGAGCCGGAGAAATACACTTGGATTTCAATGGCAGAGAGGAAACATTCAACTTCAAGCCTAAAGTTGAACAGTGCAACCAAGTGAGGGTCTTCTATGGAAAGAACCCAAGAGAAGTGGAGAAGATTGAGATCACTCCACCCATGCCGCAGCCAGACAAGCTCATCACACACATGAGGAACTACCTGGCAAGAGAAATGGAAAGACGGCCAGCCAATTATTGGAGAAGTCCGAAGAAAGTACCCAAGCAGCCCAAGACGCCACAAGCACCCTCAGCACTTCAAGAAGAAGCAGGCGAGTCAAAGTCGCCAAGGAAGAGGAGAGCTAGGCGCTCAAACAAGAACAAGAGGGCAGCAAAGGTACCCACAGAGGAGAGTACAACATTGGCGCCTACAACAATGGTCGCCGCCACAAGCACAAAGAAGACAACCAAAGTGTGGCGGAAGAAAGAAGGAACCTCTACACCGCCAAATTCTCCGGCGAGCGAGGTCCAATCGAGCCAAAAAGAAGGAGAACGTCTAGCTCAAAGACGTAAAAATGAGAGCCCTCCGATTGGGGAGGCCATCCCAATCGTTATCCTTTAGCCAGGCCTGGCACATGCTTTTCATTAAACTTAGAAAACAAAATAAAAATTATAAAATATAAAAATACCAAAAATAGTAAGATTCACGGCGACGCCCTCTAGGGGCTAGCCACATGTATCACCCTCATTCTTTTTGCAGCTACAAGAAGGATGGAGGAGGCGGCCTATTCGAGCTTAAGCCTTGCAAAGGCTCAAGCTTGGGGAGGACCCGCAGGTAAGTCGGCGATTCAATACAAGCTTAAGTCTCGCAAAGACTCAAGCTTGGGGAGGACCGCCAGGTAAGTATCCCTATCGATTAATAAAATACTCCCTATTTCGAATAAAATGCTAGAATCTTGGTGAATGCTACACTTAAAGGAAAGGATGATTAGTTACATAGTAGCTCCCCTTGTGTCGCATTGATGCAACCTCTACTCCTGACATGCGTGTTATTTATACTCGAGCATAGTCACATCACTTGTGTTGCTACATTTTTGTGGGTTGCATACATCACACCAAGTCTAAGCATTGTGGACTATGATATGGCATGATTAGGACTTGTTGCAATTTCTTAAGCATGGTGAAAGTCCAGAGATGTTTTCACTCCAATTGCTGCAAGTACCTGTCGACGGCCATGAAATCATAAAATGACCGTCAACTTATCGGCGAATAAAAGGTATACACCAATGTTTCTTGCATTAAACTAATAAAGTTCCACAAGTTTTGGATGTGATCTTGTTTTGCAAGGTACATAGGAATATTGGTGCAATTGTGCTCACAATCATGGATAAAAAGCAAATATACAAAAAGCACAAGATAAACAAGGTCCTGCTCGGACATCTCGACAACATTCAAAGCAAGAAACAAGGAATGACTTGGACATCAAAGAATAAATATTCAAATGAGAAATTTGATCCCTCCATGTCAAAGGCCTCGTCAAGATAGTCGAAATGGGCTTTTGGATCACCCAATTCGGAGTTCGGGAGCAGGAGTTATGCCTCGCGCAAGATTGGAGGAAAAGCAGGAAAAGGCAGGCCGGCCGGCCCAAACTCCAGGCCGGCCGGCCCATGTTAATCTCCAACCGCCTCAATCTTCCTCCAGTCGGTTCCAGAGTCGGTGACAAGCCACTTGACGCGCCGGCCAAGCAAGGGGACGTCGGCAAGAAGGGAATATTCCACGAAATGCTCCAAGACCTTCTCCACTCTCCCAAGGCAACTCCACTATAAATAGAGGACCCCTCCCCTCACTCCAACCTGCACCTCCACACTTGAGAAGAGAAGATCCAAAAGGGTCACGCTCATCTCATGGAAGATCCTTCCACTTGTGTAGTTTAGAGTAGGCTAGTTGGTCATGGGAGTTAGAGTAGAAGTGAGAGCTTCGCTCGGAGCTCCGGAGTTCTCTTCGGAGTTTGGGTAAAGTTCTCGTGTATCTTTTCTTTTATACTTTCTTTAATATAATTATTTTCTTATTTATTTAATTTAGTTTTCCTTTTAGTTTATATTTATTTATTTAAGTAATTGTTATAGAGAAATTCCTGTGTTGGTTCCACGTCTGTGTATGGTAGGTCTATCTGCATGGGTTGTTTGCACCGCAAATGCTTACACAATCCACATAGATTTGTTATGCATGGATGGCTTGCTCTTTTCGCGAGGACTAAGTTATTTAGGATAGTTGCTTGCATGGTGCGAGGGATTATTCTAGACGTGAGTATACTAGCTCTGCTCTTCTTACACAATTGATCGAATTAGACATGGTGTCTAGGTTGATCAATGGAACTATAGAGATATGTGCAATGTAGACGAATGGATTTGCACTAACCAATGCAGGATCTTTATGAGAGCAATCAAAAGTCCATCAGGCAACATGAAAGGCATACAATTCAAGAAGAAACCAACAAGGCGGACCCAGTGCTTCCAAATGAAAGATTTAATCGCTTAGCTTTGCACATAGTTGCAAGAGCTAAGCTTGGGGAGGGACCGCCAGGTAAGTACTTCTGTATACGATATTATACTCTTCTTGAATTGTGCCCTTTCCTTAAAAAAAAAACCAAAAAATATTAGGTTCTCGGCAAAGCCCAATAGAGGCTAGCCACCTGTATCACCCTCATTCTTTTTGCAGACACAAGAAGAATAGAGGAAGCGGCCTATTCAAGCTTAAGTCTTGCGAAGACTCAAGCTTGGGGAGGACCCCCAGGTAAGTATCCCTATCGATCAATAAAATACTCCCTGTTTCGAATAAAATGCTAGAATATTGGTGAATGCTGCACTTAAAGGAAATGATGATTAGTTACATGATAGCTCCCCTTGTGTCGCACTGATGCAACCTCTACTCCTGACATGTGTGTTATTTATACTCGAGCATAGTCACATCACTAGTGTTGCTACATTTTTGTGGGTTGCATACATCACACCAAGTCTAAGCATTGTGGATTATGATATGGCATGATTAGGACTTGTTGCAATTTCTTGGTATGGTGAAAGTCCAGAGATGTTTTCATTTTAATTGCTGCAAGTACCTAAAAACCCTTTCGTTTTGGAACACTTCCCTTGTGAGAATTTATTTACCTACCAGAGCCATATCATGAAAAATATTCGAAAAAGCCCCACTCATAGCCATTTGCTCATGCGTTGAGTTTAGTTAAGGTTTAAATACTTTTGAGAGTAAGCACTCCTTTTTTCCGGTCATAAACTCCTTCGCGTGTGTTCTTGATTTTCTTTCCATAAAAAAAAAAGGGATGTTTGGAAAATCAACCAAGCATCTTCCTACATTTGCAAAACTTTCGGTCCATTCCCAAAAAAAAAAAAAAGGGGGGGGGGGGCTCAAGAATATTTCAAAATGTTCCATGCAAAAGTTATAGCCTCATGCACCATGGAGCATACCAAAAAAAAAAAAACTCTCCATGGTTGCATCCCAAAATAAAAGGCTATATGGTTCTTATCATAAACATCTTGAGCAGAATAAAAGGACCAAAGTTTTCAAAAACCCCTGCCATAAGTGTGAGTTCATCTTCTCCCCCTCCATCACAATCTTCTCTATGACCGGAAAGGAGTTGCTATGTCTCTTAAGATTTATTCTTTAGCTTTACAACATATGCATGGCATTTGTGCATTTCCTTACCAAGCTCCACATACAAGCCCAATTTGGTAGAAGGTAGGAATGAGTGAAGCTTTGTAGGGATAGCCTCATATTAAGGAGAGGGGAAGTGTGAACCAAACAAAGGAGAATTTTTACCTTGTCTTGCAGCACATAAAAACTCTGGACATACACCTGCTAAAAATTGTTTGACTCGTCCAAAAGTGCTGTTCTGCTCTTCAATGCTATGTGACAAGGTGAAGCATACACGCCCCACACATGTGCAACACTCGTGAATATTCCGTGCTCTTGTATACTTACCACCATTTAGGGAGTACGTTGTTGCATCTTTATTACCCATGGGGCGCTTTCTTTGTAATTACTGATCCGCCGATACTTAAGTTTTGAGTTTGCTCGGGACGAGCAAAGTTTAAGCTTGGGGAGGTGTTGACGGCCATTAAATCATAAAATGACCGTCAACTTATCGGCGAATAAAAGGTATACACCAATGTTTCTTGCATTAAACTAATAAAGTTCCACAAGTTTTGGATGTGATCTTGTTTTGCAAGGTACATAGGAATATTGGTGCAATTGTGCTCACAATCATGGATAAAAAGCAAATATACAAAAAGCACAAGATAAACAAGGTCCTGCTCGGACATCTCGACAACATTCAAAGCAAGAAACAAGGAATGACTTGGACATTAAAGAATAAATATTCAAATGAGAAATTTGATCCCTCCATGTCAAAGGCCTCGTCAAGATAGTCGAAATGGGCTTTTGGATCACCCAATTCGGAGTTCGGGAGCAGGAGTTATACCTCGCGCAAGATTGGAGGAAAAGTAGGAAAAGGCAGGCCGGCCGGCCCAAACTCCAGGCCGGCCGGCCCATGAGTCGGTGACAAGCCATTTGACGCACCGGCCAAGCAAGGGGACGTCGGCAAGAAGGGAATATTCCACGAAATGCTCCAAGACCTTCTCCACTCTCCCAAGGCAACTCCACTATAAATAGAGGACCCCTCCCCTCACTCCAACCTGCACCTCCACACTTGAGAAGAGAAGATCCAAAAGGGTCACGCTCATCTCATGGAAGATCCTTCCACTTGTGTAGTTTAGAGTAGGCTAGTTGGTCATGGGAGTTAGAGTAGAAGTGAGAGCTTCGCTCGGAGCTCCGGAGTTCTCTTCGGAGTTTGGGTAAAGTTCTCGTGTATCTTTTCTTTTATACTTTCTTTAATATAATTATTTTTCTTATTTATTTAATTTAGTTTTCCTTTTAGTTTATATTTATTTATTTAAGTAATTGTTATAGAGAAATTCCTGTGTTGGTTCCACGTCTGTGTATGGTAGGTCTATCTGCATGGGTTGTTTGCACCGCAAATGCTTACACAATCCACATAGATTTGTTATGCATGGGTGGCTTGCTCTTTTCGCGAGGAGTAAGTTATTTAGGATAGTTGCTTGCATGGTGCGAGGGATTATTCTAGACGTGAGTTTGCTCTACACCCCACGGAGGATGGTAGCCGCGAGTACGTGTGACAGGCGTACCGGTCTCTGTAATCCACCACGTCCGGGTGATGGTTTTAGTAGGGAGGTCAATAGCACGTAGTTCCCCAAGGTAGTTGAACCTAATTCTCAGGTTGCTGCCTTGGCATGCGTGTGCCCCGATATGCAGGAACGTATCTGTAATGAAAGCTTAAGCAAGTAATTGTAGACTATCAGGAAATACTAAATGCTAACCCCTAGGCTGATACCCTTCTTCTCGTTGTCCTCCCAGTTGACTAGTTCTATCTCTTTATCTTCATATGGAATTCTTGCGTGTGTTTGGTTGCCACCCATCATATATGTATCCCTGCTCTGGTCTAGTTTGCAAGTTATAAATAATAGATGTTTCCTTGTTAATTCATGATTCTTAGCCCTGCTTCCCTGAGGAAAATATAAATACGATACCCTTGGAATACTCCTAGGTGAAATGCTACAATGGTGTTTCGTGCGCTTGCGGAGTTGATATTTAATCTCTGTGCGTAAGAAACGCCAACAGTACCTAAAAAATCCTTTCGTTCTGGAACACTTCCCTTGTGAGGATTTATTTACCTACCAAAGCCATATCATAAAAGATATTCGAGACACCCCCACTTATAGCCATTTGCTCATGTGTTGAGTTTTGTTAAAGTCTAAATGCTTTTGAGAGTAAGCACTCCTTATTTCGGCCATAACTCCTTCACGTGAGCCTTTGATTTTCTTTCCACCAAAAAGGAATGTTTGAAAAATCATCAAACATCTCCATACCATTTCACCCGCATTTGCAAAACTTTTGGTCTACATCAAAAAGCTCAACAATATTTCAAAATGGTCATCGCTATTGCCTCATGCACCATGGAGTCTTAAAAAAAAAGAGAGACTCTATGAATTGCATCCAAAAGGCATTATGGTTCTTATCATAAACATCTTGAGCATGAGCATAAAAAAAAAAGACCAAAGTTTGCAAAACCACATCTTCCACTGCTCGAATTCATTTTCTCCCCCTCCACCACATTTTCCATATGACCGAATACAAGGAGTTGCTATGTCTCTTAAGATTTATTCTTTAACTTAACAACATACGCATGACAAATGTGCATCTGCTTACCAAGCTCAACATATACCCAGATCTGGTAGAAGGTAGGATTTGAGTGAGAGTTGGTAGGAATAGACTCACCTAGAGGGAAGGGAAGTGTGAACCAAAGCAAAGGAGAAATTTTACCTTGTCTTGCAGCACAATAAAAACTCTGGACTTGCACCTGCTAGAATTGCTAGACTCTTCCAAAAGTGTTGTTCTAAATGCTATATGACAAGGTGAAGCATACACGCCCCACACATGTGCAACACTCGTGAATATTCCGTACTCTTTGTATACATTACCACCATTTAGGGAGTACGTTCTGCATCTTTATTACCCATGGGGCGCTGTCCTTGTAACTCCTGATCCGCTGGTACCCTGAGCTGTTTGCTCGAGGACGAGCAAAGTTTAAGCTTGGGGAGTTTGTTGGTGGCCGTTAAAACGCCATTCGACCTCCAACATTGAAAGGATCACGGAGTACCGGGGGGGGGGGGGGGGGGGGGGGGGGGTGAATCGGTAGACACTTATAACTTTCTACGCACGGTACTTTCTTTGCAACCTAATAAGCAAGGTGAGAACGATAGCAAGCGAGGCGCACACACAAGCAAGACTAGCAAAGAGCAGCCCTAAACATGCAATTCTACTAAGAGTAAAACACGAGCAACCTATCAATCAAGTCTACTAGCAATAAGTAAATGCGGAATAGTAAATGCTAGTAAGTAAAGGAGATGGGATAGAGATTGCTCATGGATTTTTAGCCCGTGGTATCGGGAGGATGGCGTCTCCCCTTACTCCACGTTGGGTCACTCCCGCCGGAGTTTCGACCCGTCCCTCCGCTCGATGGCGATCCCTTCTAGAGCATTCTTCACCCTCCGAGTGAAGACGCGGGCATGTCCCGCAGGCAACTCCGGATGCTCCTCCGAAGGCAAGGATCCGCACGTGATGCGGTCCAAAGGGTGCTCCCTTCACGTAGCTTCTTTCACACGGGAAGCCCAAAGACCGTGTACAATCTTGTAGTGGCTTCCACACTCCTTGGCAAGCTCACTACCGACGACTAACCGTCAGGCCTTACCATAGACCAAGAGTAACAGCCTGAGATGACTCTCTATGCACACACTAGCCCTAGAGATCAAAGGATGCTCTTGTTACTCTCTCACAAGCACTAGGATCACTCCAAAACCTCAACAAGTGCTCTCTCTCTTGCTCTTGGCTTCCCTTGGGTACCCTCACCTGTTCCACTGGCCAAGAGACCCTCAAAAGGGTGGGCAACCAGCTATTTATAGCCTTCCTCCACGAAACTAGCCGTTGCCCCAAAAAGCAGTTTGTCTGTCTAGTCACCGTATCATACGGTGACTACTTCTCCTGCAGCTTCTCTGCTGTCTTCTCTGATCCCATAGTCACCGTATGATACGGTGACTCGCACCGTATCATACGGTGACTGCTTTCTTTCCAGCTTCAGCAACTCGTCCATTTTGCCAACTCCCTGGAAACCATACGGTGACCCACCGTATCATATGGTGGCTATCATACGGTGACTCTACCAGAGACTCTCCTTTCTCTGGATTTCCCGTCCATAGTCGCCGTATCATACACTGACCAACACCGTATCATACGGTGACCTCTTTTTTCTGAACTTGCAGATTCTGCCAACTCTCTGGAAACCATACAGTGACCACCGTACCATACGGTGACTATCACCCTCCATCATACGGTGACTCCAGCAGAGCTCTTCAGTCTTCAGCCTGCAATTTCTGCAGTCACCGTATCATATGGTGACTCTTCCTGAAGTCCAACTTGATCTTCTCCTCGATCCTTGACTTCAACTTCGCCCGTCTTGGTTCCTCAAGCTTCTCTTCTGCCACCCTAGCGCCTCACATTTGCATCCAAATGATCTCTACCACTAGTGTGCACTAAGAGAACCAACTCGAACCCTCTTGATAGTTCGGTGTTTCCTATGGACTCAAGCCTACATCTACACCAAGCCAACACTTGCTTGTTTCTAGCATGCACTTAGCCTTGATCCATCTTCTCGACCGCGACTCCATCAAGCCCAATGTCCCGAGTTGACGAGGCAACCAATCACCGAGATATCCAATATAGAAAAGGTTGACGTAGTCCTCCATCATATGTGACCATAGGCAACAACCTACAAAAGTGTTAGTCACATACAACATGATCATCCAATCACCAAAACATTCATCCCTTGGGGTTTCCATACTCCAATGGTCATGAAGCTTACAATCTCCCCCTTTTTGGTGATTGGTGACAACATTCATAAAGATATGGAAAGAAAGCGCAAGAATTGATCGAGAGACATTGATAAGAAAGAAAAGCTCAACTAGACCGCTCAAGTAAAGGATGCGGGTGGATGCAAGAGCAAGAACGGCGTAGTACTCAACCACGATCATCATGGTAAGAGATAGATGAAAAAAGAAAGCATGATGATAAGAAAGTGAAGGACATAGCTCAAAGAGAGTATCACCTGCAAAATAGAGTTAGTGCACAAGGGTGATTTATCAAATACGAGAAAAGTTAAAGAGCTGTGTCCAACACTCTGTGATGACATAACAAAAGGTGAGTCCTGCAAAAGCAAGTTAGTACATATATCATCACAGATAGAGAATATATGCACAAGGGATCAATGTTGGCGTCTCTTACGCATAGAGATAAAATTCAACTCCGCAAGTGCACGGAACACCGTTGTAGCATTTCTCCCGGGAGTATTCTAAGGTTATCGTATTTATATTTTCCACAGGGAAGCAGGGATAAGAATATCGTGAATTGACAAAGAAACATCTATTATTTATAACTTGTAAAGTAGACCAACGCAGGGATACATGTGTTTGATAAGTGTGTGGCACTCAGGAGAACATCCATTGATAAGTTAACGAGGAGTTATCATTTAATTTGGGAGAACAACGAGAAGAAGGGCATCAGTCAGCCTAGGGATTAGCATTCAGTATTTCCTGATAGTCTACAACTATTTACTTAAGCATTCATACAGATACATTCCTGCATATCGGGGCACACGCATGCCAAGGCAGCAACCCGAGAATTAGGTTCAACTACCTTGGGGAACTACGTGCTATTGACCTCCCTACTAAAAACCATCACCCGGACGTGGTGGATTACAGAGACCGGTACGCCTGTCACACGTACTCGCGGCTACCATCTCTCCGTGGGGTGTAGAGCAAACTCACGCCTAGAATAGTTCCTTGAGCCATACAAGCAAATATCCTAGATAACTTACTCTTCGCGTAAGAGCAAGTCAACCATGCATAATAAATCTATGTGAGTTGTGTAAGCATGGTGGTGCAAACAACTCATGCAGATAAATCTACCATGCATAGACGTGGAACCAACACAAGAATTTCTCTATAACAATTACTTAAATAAATAAATATAAACTAAAAATAAAACTAAATTAAATAAATAAGAAAATAAATAAGAAAATAATTATATTAAAGAATATCCAAAAGACAAGATACAAGAGAACTTTACCCAAACTCCGAAGAGAACTCCGGAACTCCGAGCGAAGCTCTCACTTCTACTCTAACTCCCATGACTAAACTACTAATCCTATTCTAATCTACACAAGTGGAGTGATCTTCCATGAGGTACTGAGGTGCGAATTGCTTCTGAGCCGGACGGGGGTTTATATAGCCTCAAATGAGCAAGGGGGTATTTATGCCCAAAGCTTGAGTGCCGGGCCCGCCAAGCCAGGCCGGCCGGCCAAGTAGGGGGGCCGGCCGGCCGCCCATTGTGGCGGTTGGCCACCGCCTCAATCCTGGACGCTCCAGATTTGCTCCTGATGACGGTTATCCAGTCGGTGGCTTCGTGGGGGCGGCAGAAGAGGAGTGAGGGCCAAGTTGAGGCCCAAACAGCCCACCTTCTAGAACGTCGGTGGAATTCTTCTGAACAGGCTTTTGATTCTGCGTTGTGGGCCTGTTTGCAGCCCACTGGAGGAAGGCCAAGGCCTGTGGCTACCATGTGGGGCCGGCCGGCCTATGGTGGGGCCGGCCGGCCTGTGTTTTCTGCCGGCTGGGCCCACTTTCCTCCATAATTTGCTCCTGCATCCAAATATTCCCCAAAACTTGTGGAGTAGCATTAATCCTACCTACTATGCACAGAATCTTGGTGACATGCATTTATTTACCGGTAGGTGACGGTCAAAACATGGTTTAACGACCGCCAACAATCAACACATACATCTCAGGCATAACAATACTAGCTAGACATATAATTCAAGTGCAGTGTATGTAAAGAAACCAAGTGCGTTCTCGATGAGCTAAAACAAGGCAAAAGAAGACCGAGCTCATCGAAAACGACGAACATCCAAAGAATATACAAATAACTCCAAAAGAACCTGACTGTCCAAAAGACCCGACAGCTCCCCCTAGGTACAAGCACTGACCCGAGAGCTCCCCCTAGGTACAGGCACTCTCGATCAAGTCTCACTCCCAACTCCCCCTAGACATTCTCTCCTCCTTTGGCACCAAGTACCGAAAAGATCATCGAGGAAAGATATGCTATCCTACGCGTCGGGGTCAGGAGGTGGTGCAGTGGCCTCTGGAGCTAAAGAGCTGACTCCCCCTGAAGCTGTGCCTGCCGCTGAAGCTACTGCGATGTCCTGCTGAGGGGGTGCCACTGGTGCTATCCAAGTCCAAGTCCTGGGCATCCCTGGAGTCTGGGGTCGACGAGCATAGGTCACAATCTGCCTCTCAAGAGCATACTCAGGAGTATCTGTCTGCAGAATGACCTGCTCAAGCTCAGTAACGTACTCCTCTACCTCTGACTCTGAAGCTGTGTGCACAGAGGGAGTACGTGAACGAGAGCCAGATCCACTGAGTGTCCAGGAAGCACTACCAAGAGCTGCCTTCTTCTTTCCTCCACTCAATGTGGCTGCTGTGGCCTCATCATAGCCTGCGTGAAGCATATCCTCCATGACAACCAGATAGGTCATCTCTGGGGTAGGAGAGGAAGTCTCTGGAGCAGCAGTAGGTGTAGCCTCTGAAGTGGTGATCACTGCCTCAGTAGCAACTGAAGAGACTGCACTGGAAGTGATAGGTGCTGTGGTGACAGGGGACTCAATCTCGGTGAAATAAAGTGTACGAACTGGCAACGGAGACGAGATCCTGGTCACTGAGGTAATGTGCTGAGCTGGGGCAGCAACTGGTGTAGTACTCATCAGGAAGGCAGATGGTGTCATGAACTGTCCTGGTGAGAAGGATGGCACTGAAGAAGGCACTGCCTGTGAAGGTCCAGCCTGAGTGAGTTCTGCCATCCCTGACATTCCAGCAAACACTGAACCAAGTGGACTCTGAGTGGGCTGTCCTGCGGGAGTCATAGGAGCTGATAGCATGGTAGAGAACATCCTCTGGAGCAGCTGTGGCCTGTGGAAGCTAGAGACCCTGTGGTGGCACTAGTGAAGGTAGAACCATAGGAGGCATCGGGGGCATCCCAGGAATCACCTGACCAGGGTAACCAAAAGCTGTGGCAAAGTAGCCAAACACAGCCTGGTTTGACATCTGTGTGGTCCTCAGTGTCTCAGCCATCTGCTGGGTCCACTGTCTGTGCTCAGCCTCTCTCCTCTCCTGATCCTGTCTCCACTTCTCCTGCTGCTCAAACCCTCTACCTCAACATCTCAAGCTGTGCAAGTACTGAAGGGTCTGAAACTGTAGCTGCTGCAGCTGGTGGTGCTGTCACTGGTGGTGGAGGGGCAGGTGTAAAGTCAGGCTCTGCTATGTGGTGCAGTGGTGACTCCTGTAAGAAATCCATCTCCTCTGTAGCTCCACTCCCACCTGCACCTGTACCTCTGGCCTGAGAGGAGCTGCTCTGTGAAGCATCAACCCTCTGAATGCAACGTGGGTCACTGGGGGGTACTAGCACATATTCTGTGGTGACCTCAGGAAGAGCCTCATAATCTGCATCAGCCATAAAACCAGTCATCCAAATCAGGTAGCAGATAAGAGGTCCAAAGGGAAGCATTCTGGATGCAACCTTCTCACCAATGATGTCCTCCATCTGACTAAGGATGAAATCTACCAAGTCAAAAGGCTCCTCAGAAAGAATCGAAGCAAGTGTCCACTACCAAGAAAGAGATCTTATCCTGATAACCTCCTCGAGGTATGATAGTTTTGCTCAGCATGGCTCTTACAGCTCAAGCCTCGTGTGTCAGCCTGTTGGGCAGCCTGCTGTAGCCTCTCTCATATGGTGGAGGGAAGGCCACCCTCATAGCATCATCTGAAGGCACAACTCCCCCTGAAGGTCTGCGAGGTGGTCTAGCTCCCTCATTGGCGAGGTTATGCAGTATCCTGTCACTCGCCTCAGGTCCCAGTACTCTGAGAATGTCATCTCGTGTCATCCTGATAGGCTGTCCCTGATACATGAACCAGATGGCACTCCTGTCATGTGCAACCCAGAGAGTAGCATAGAAGTCTCTGACTATATCAGTCCTGTATCTCATGGGTGCTGCAAGTAAAGTCCTCAGACCAGGCATGTAGGTCATCCTAGAGAGCATATCCCTCCCAGCTGCCAAAGAGAGTCGTCTAGGCATCACATACTTGTGGGTAGTGTAAAGCTGCTTCCCCTTGGAGCACTCTGCCCTCGATAAGCCTCTGCAATCTGTCTTTGCACGAGTGTCCAGTACCTAGGTCCAGCCATAGGGTCCCGAGAACCAAGTGGAGCCCACACGTGCTCAGCCACCTGCCTGAGTGACTGCAAGGTCCTATTGTCGACCTTGAGGAAATCCCTCTCAAGAGCTGCAGGCATCCCAAGCCCTTGAGCATGGCCTTCTCTGCCAGACCCCTCTTCCTCTTCAGGTGCTCTCTGTCTTGAGGGGTGGGGTGTCTCTGAAGAACTTCCCACTGTATACCTGCTGCTCGAGCTCCTCATCCTCATCCTGCTCCTCCTCCTCCTGCTCCTCACCAGTACTGCTGGAGCTAGAGGTAGAGCTGGTGTCTGTGTCCTCTGTCTGTGGCACCTCCTCCTCAGCAGTCCTCGATGAACCCGCTCCTCAGGTCGGAGTCTGCTGTGTAGAGAACCTCACTCGGGTAGATCTCCTGAGTGGAGTCTGACCCTCAATGAGCCTCAAGCCTCCACTGCTGCCTCCTGCAGGTGGTCCCTGTCCACGAAGAGCCCGACGAATAGTTGCATCGTTAAGTGGATCACCTGTGTGAACAGCTGGAACACGTGGCTTCTTAGCCTTGGGCTTGACCACAACCTTGTCCTTGCCCTTCCCCTTGCCCTGATCACCAGAACCTCTGCCAGCACCTCTGTCTGTGCCCATAGCTGCTAATTGCCAAACTGCCCTCTGACAAGATAGGGTGAGTGAGCTTGGCTCACCAACCCGTCCACCGACAAACTGACTGCCAAAGATAGGATCAAGGGCTTGGCCCTAAATCCGTCCACTGAACTCTGCACTATCAACTGCCACTGTCCTCTGGGCTGACCACTGACAACAGCCATTGCACGATAGGAATATAGACAGGGTATATGAGTCTGGAATAACCTACTATGATCTAAAAGCAAGAACCGTAGGTAAGCGCATAAAAGTCTATGTGAAGTCCTAGTGCTGAGGTGAAGGACACAATGTCAACAAATTAAGCAATACAAGCAACGACATTGTCGATTATGAGTGGGGATCAACTAGTGCACATAAGCAAAGGCAATTAACTCAATGTGGCACTAATCGAGGAATCAACACTAGTGTGATGTGCAAAGGATGGAATTAAGCACAACAATCAACACTAGAGCCTATATGTCATACAAAGTGATGAACTTTACGACGAATACGACATATAGGAATGGAATCAATCTATACTAGCATCAATTTGAATGCACACTCATCAGGACATGCTAGGATGAAATCCTAAGAAAAATAGGGCATAAATCGATGAAAAGAGAGAACTTTGCAATGCCCTAAGCAGACAATCGAGTTACTTAGCAATCCGAAGCTAGCAAGCACAAGAATCGAGCCAGTCATTGCCGGAATCAACAAATGGTCGTCGGATTTCTGACCGGAGCCGGGGGAGAAGATGGTGGTGAGGTCAATCCGGGCTCGGGCTCCTCCTCCTTGGTGCGCACGAGCAACTGCCCGAAGGAGTGCGCACAGAGGTCGTCGGGGAGGAGAAGAATCGCCTGCGCGTGCTCGTCGACAACGGAAATGGTGACGGCGACGGCTATGCGGCACTAAGGTTTGCGCGGGTGTCGTGCTCGGGCGCGGTGGAGCTCTTGCGACGCGGCGCGGCGAGGTGGTGAAGCAGCTGCGCGAGGCGGCGGTGCAGGACGTTCACTCTCTATTTCTTCTTCGCGCAGGCCCTTGGTGGTTTAGAGAGTCTGTTGGTTTACTCGAACATTTTTTGCTTTGTTTTATTTAGAGACTAGCTAAAATAAAAATTAGAATATATTTTACCAAATCTCTTGGAGTTGCATGTACATCACTATTTGGCCATGAACTTGTCCCTACATACTAAGTACTGCTCCCTCCATCGTGAAATAGTTACCATTTTTGACTTCCGAACATCGAATTTAACCATTATCCTATTCAATATGTCATTATTAAAGTATCTTTAACTATAAAACAAATTGTAGAAAAAATTGAATAAGACAAATGATGAGTCGAAAAGTCAACAGCGACAATTATATCAAAAAGTCAAAAACCCAACTGTATTAAATTTCTTTAGAGAGACTTTTGAGGATGAACTTTAGCTCCTCTTTGGAACAACGTAGGAATTTTACATGAATCGTACAAGAATTTCACATGAAAAACGGAGGATTCCGGAAAAATTGCCGCCATCCAAAGGAGACCTTATAAGGAAGTTTAAATACTATTTCCAATGCACACTCAACATTGTCCTATACAGTGCACATTTTCAAACTGTTGTTGCGATGATACCTACACATTTTCATAGAGACAAATCACTATCGTTCAATCTGGAAGCCGCGGTTGGGACAAAGAACGGCACGCTGTGCCGTGATAATAACAACGGACGACCCCATTTCCTTCCTTGTTAAGCCTCCTTTGCCGGATGCTGTACACATGCGCTGAATGGAACAAACTGAACCTTGGCCTTCCACACGACGCACAGGTACGGCCGGCCGCTGGAGGCGAGGCCTCGCCGCATCTCCTCCGTCTGCCGCTTGCTCATGGCGGATATATATATATGCTCCCGAACGACACGTGCACCACTAACCGCGCCGGATTCGTGTCAAGCCAGTCCATGTAACCCGCCGCCGCCGCCTTGGCGCCATGGCCGGCGAACACCGAAATGACCGGACTTATGGGTGGGACGTCCAGCAGTTGGATCTGGCAGGTGAGAGCACAGGCTTCCAACTCCTCAACGGTGTTGACGAGCACCATGGCCTTCCCTCCCTCCATTGCTGCTGCTCCTGCTCCTATCGATGTCCACTTGCTCCATCGTCTTCCGGATACGGTACAACGCCGCGGCCATCATGTCCACCGCGAACCCGCTGGTGCCCGTGGACGTAGTGGTGGTACAAGGCGAGCACGGTGAACGGCTGGGCCCAAAACAGCACACCGGGGACGCCGCGCTCCCGCGCGAGCTCGCCGGCCCACAACATGAGGATGGTGTAGACGACGCACGTCGCTGGCCGACGCGGGCGGACTGGTGCACGTCGTCCCACTATTCGCCGCCGAGGAACCGGAAGCCGTCAGAGTAGGGGGCGTCCAAAACAAGTGAGAACATTTAAATATAATAATCATGTAGTACTTTTTGCATTAAACCTTCACCGTTGGGCAGAAAAGGAAATAATGCATGAAAAACATCTATAAAGTCATAAAATTGATATAATCAACGTTGGTCAGAAAATAACAATATCACAACCGGTTCTGAAATAAAACTATGGGTTGAAATTAAATTCTCCCGTTGGTTCGAATTTAAAATCAAGGCAACATTCAAATAATTATCAATTATCTATGCAGCGGAAACCTTAACAATCTATAGTGAAAACTTAAACAGAAGCATAAACACAATTATCTGGTCTCTGAAAAAATTAACTCGTTGGTTCAAATTTAAACAGAGACGAATTCTATTAAATTTCATTCAAAAAACGCTTCTGGTAAAGTTTAAAATAATTCACAAACACTTCTATTCTGTTTTCTGTTTTCGAGCCGTAAAACCGAAGCTTTTCAATGCGGCCCAGCCCAGAAACGCATCCCATACCGCTCCGCGCGCGCCTTTACGGCCGGCCCGCAAGCGCTAAACTTAGGAGAAAAAAGAAAATTTTTGAGTGCTCGCGGCCAGCCCAGCGGGGGGTGGCCTCACCCCCGCCTCCATCTCAGCCATTCATCTTGATGGACGGCTGTCGTTGATTTGACCTCGTATAAAATTGCGAAAATTTCGGTGACCCGGCAAAACCCTAAAACCATTTCTTTCTTTCTCTGTTCTGCTCTTCCCGGCAACGCGAGAGAGAGCGGCTTGATGGTGAATCTGTGGCGGCGCCGCCGCAACCCCCATCGCCGGCGGGCGTGTCCACCCGAGGGTGAGCGCGCCGCCGTCAAGCGGCGTTGCGATGGCGCCATGATCCCGCGCGCACCGGTCAACGGCGAACGGTGGCTCTTCTTTCTGTTGCCGACGCGCTCACGCACGCCGGCGTCCCTACGGCGAGTAGCAACGGCGTCTGGCCCGCGCGATGTCAGTGGGTAGCACGGCGAGAGCTAGGTAAGTCCCCTCCGGCCATCCTCTGTTTTCTTTATAGGGCTAGCGTTTGCATTTGATTCGAAAAAGACATTCATCTCCTTCTTATTTCTATGACCCGATCTAAAATCTACACACTAGTCAGGCTCTGAATACCATTGCTTAAATCTGTAAAACGTCTAGGTGTAGATTAAGCGGGTCCTATCATCTATTCAGTAAACATTGTGATGGGATCTGACGACTAGGGATTGAAAGAGAGAGGGAAAGGGGCACACCTTCCTGTGAAGCTGGAGCCGAGGGCGTCGCCATGGCGATGACCGGCGGCGAGGGTGAGACGGCGGCGGGTGTCGGTGTCGTGGTAGACGACCATGGACGGCACTATCTCCCGGGCCTGTAGCGGCGCTGCCCGGGACGGCGGCGCCGTACGATGACGACGTGGTGGCGACGGCTTCCTGTCTCTGGCTGTGCCCTTCCTTGATCGGATTAGGGTTGTGTCTGTGGGGTGTGGTGGCTCACAGTCAACCTCGTGATCTGAGGCGCCCCCCCCCCCCCCCCCCCCCACCTCTCTATATAGCGCAGCCCGACAGGGACCCACCAACCATGGGTTGGGTTGGGCGCCCCCGATCAGGGCGCAGATCAAGGCCCCTTGGGCCGTTGGGCTTTTGGGCTTAGGAGATCAATCCAACACAAAGGAATCTTACTGCAAGGGAGGGGGAATTAACATATCGTGCAGAAAAGCACATCTCCTTTTCGAGCAGTTGCCAAGATATGCGTTGTATTTCTTTTTTTTACCTCTCGGCGCGGAACGAACATATTGATGGAACGCGCCTGGTGCACCAGGAAAATATAATTAGTTTCATTCCCGCGCCGGTTGCCGTGGTAGGTCGGGACGAATTTTCATATAAAATATGCAATTATTATTAGAGGAAATTTTTACATCTATTTATTTATTTATCTATATATAATAAAAGGAGATGAACCTTTTTCACAATGTGGCTAGTAAATTAGAGAAGTTAGCTACTCACAAAAACTAACAAAAGGATATATAACTCTTTCACCATGGTGGCTCTAGAAAATAGAAAAGAAACTCTAAAAATTCTCCAAAAAAGAAAAACATCCAGCCCTTTAGTTACCCCTATATAATCTTGGATAGACATCTGGCCGTCAATCTACCCTCCACACACACAAGAGCTAGATATACCTCACCTAGATTCCATCCGTACCTCCCTACCTACTAGATTTGTAATTCCCATAGCTGTTTATCTGATTCAATTATCTCTATGCTGTTTGGCCGGATGGTGTAGAATAGTCAGTTGTCCGTGAGGCAGATCAACCCGCGGCAGTACAACAGATATGCCTATGGTGGGATTTACAGCCTTGCTTTGTTATCTTTGCCTTATCGTACGTCAAGTAAGGCCGTGATGCGTCAATCAAGTCTAGTAAGGACTAGGGTGGTGATTCTAGGAAAAAAAAATTTGGCGAAATTTCATCGAAATATCCGACATTTCATATTTTTCAATAGGGTCAGAAATAAGGTCGAAATGAACAGTACCAACGAAATTCCATCCTTGACCACCTTCAAGAGTCCAAATTGTCTTATTTATACACAATTGAGATCTTTTATAGATTTGAGACGATTTCTTGTGAAATCATGTCAAAAAAATTTTAAAGTTTAAAATTTATTTGTCAAAATTTCCGAAATCCCTAAATTTCATGTTTATCGGTGACCTACAAAATTTTTTTGGTCCTGAAATATTTTTTATAGGTGGTGAATAGTTGCTGTGAGTAGTTGTGGACTCACTGTCAGTAAGCAGTTATTCCTGATTCGTTGATAGAGCAGTTTGGAAAACAGTGTGATTTTGCGCGCTCTGGAGCTTGTTTTTCCATAATAAACGTGCTTAGGACAACAATAACGTATAAGGACAAATTACGTAGCCACGGCTGTTTGATGTTTAACTGGAGCAGTGTGAAATAAATGACACACGATGTATTGTGTCCGTACGCTTTTTAATTAAGAACCTGATAAGTGTATTAGCTTATACACGAGTGAAATTCTGTATTTTAAGTTGTGTCGTTAAGGGGAACGACATGGCTGCCTAGAAAATATACTACACTTGTTAGCTGCCTTTGTTGACGTGTTTATGTCATTTCGTTTAAGTCCTATATCATTGAGACCTTCCTTCACTCTTCGATTCTTCATTGAGTGGGCTGGCCTTCTAAATATTTCAGGTTTTTAGTCTGTTAGAGGAAGAACACTGTTTTTTTCTTAAGCATATATTCTTCATTGACTGGGCTGGCTGAATATTTCAGGTTTTTAGTCTGTTAGACGAAGAACACTGTTTTTTTTCTTAAGCATATATTCATATGTGACTCAAAAATATATATTTGTGTTGTTTCTTAAGATTGCTCTGAAGAACAACATTAGTTTTATAGTTTTTTCCTTCTGTTATCCGTTAAAATAAAGAAAACAATGATGCCCCGGTCAAATGGTCCTCGGGCACTGTCTTGTTCATTTCATAGTAGTCCACTGTTTGCACCTGCAGCTTAACTTCCCTTTATTACTTTGATTATATAGGTCTGTTGCAACGTATGAACAGCTTGTTGGAAATCATAAATATTTGGAATGGAATATGTAGCTAATGGAACTCATGACCAGCTGTTTTAATCGATTGTGTTGCTATTATCTATCAATTTGCAGATCCCAAACTTGGAGGTTTGTGTTGGATAGGAAAATTGCTGAAGGCTTGGACTGAACGTGTGATGTGCATGGCGCTGTGTGTTGGTGGCTGTCCAGGGAGATGATACGTAGGAGGAGGATTTGGAAAGCTGGCGTGGTGGTTTTGGAGACGGATTAATTATGCGAGGTGTTAGCAGAGTCGGTAATTAGAGATAGAAGGAATTACGTTTGGCTAGTGGTTAGTTGAGATATTATTTTGTAACTTATATATATATAGCGTAGAGGTCGTCAGAAACTCTCTCTCGAGAATTAATCAATCCAGTTTGCATCTACTATTTTTTCTAGTTTACATTCGCTTTAGTGTTTTGTCGAGCAAAACATTCGTTTTCCTTCACGAAAGCAAGGATCCTTTGCTTGTTTGCCGTGAAAACAAGCTGCTGGCTGGTGCATAAACCAGTACATTATCTTCTGGTGTTGTTTGGCCCATCGGCTAGGCAACATAATTGGCGACTCCGCTGGGGACGAGTTCGGCGTTCGTGTGGTGGTTCCGTCGACGTCTCAGCGCACGCTATGGACGGGAAAGCGGTGGATGGGATTAGCTCTGAGATTGATGGCAAGCATGTGATCCCGGTCACGCTTGACGATCTCCCGGATGATGAACGGAAGGCGATCGAGTTCGAGCTCGATCAGGAGATGAAGGATGATATGGCTGCAAGACTGGAGCGCAAGCTGGCGTGTTTTCAGAAAACACGAAATGGCGTCATCAAGAAAGGTGATACAGCAAGCGCTTCTGCAACTAAGGTAAATCCTCCATTAATATCTCCTGAAGATTTAGTTAAATTTGTCGATGTTTCCGTGGCTAGCAAGTATGGGAACGATTTGACTAATCTTACGCATACTTTGGGAGATAACATGCGCAGTGCTTTTGGTGCTTTTAAGCAAGATTTGGAAAATAGTTTGCCTAGACAGATGCGAACTATCGCACATGCGGTTTACGATGAAACACTGGGGAAAGGTGTAGCTGGGGTCAGCGTTACACCTAATCTGGGTAGCAGCGCGCAGCAGGGTTTGGGCAGTTCAAACCACGGTCCGAGTCCGATGTTGCCAAATGTTTCCAGCAGTGGTACGATTCCCAGTTCGGGGGGCATAGGCTACGGAATGAACCCTGTTAATCATAATTTGCCAAATATTTTGGAATGGAATATGTAGCTAATGGGAACTCATGACCAGCTGTTTTAATCGATTGTGTTGCTATTATCTATCAATTTGCAGATCCCAAACTTGGAGGTTTGGTTTCAAAGACATAAAGATATTGTTCGTAAACTACCTTCAGGGGATATTGACCTCCGTATTGTGGTGTTTGACATAGTAAGTGAATACAGATCAATAGTAAGATTCTGTGGAGTCATTTTACTCTTTTGGGTCCAATGTGCATGCCACTCATGCCTAAACTTCCCTCTACTTCACAATTCAAATCCTTTTAGTCTGAGTTTCTGTTTCATAATATTATTCCAGGGATGAAAACAAGAATATAAATTTGGCAACGTTTCCACCTTCTACCCCTATTTAATATTGACAATGCTCTGTTCATTCCCTACTATTAGATGAGATGCATTCTATTTAACTTATGGAGCTTACTGCAGTTATTTCATAATTCTCCTTACGTATATGGTATTAAGTATAGTAGTTACTAATGTATAAAAAAGATAAACATTATTGACATTTTGTTTGCATGTATTCGCAAGAAGTTGATACAGGTTACTGATATGGTTGCTTTTCAGGTCACACAACATTCAGACCAAACTACATATGAATACCTCGGCTTGAGAAGTAATTACATTGGCAGTATCTCATCTGCATAATTGTACAAGCTCTAGATGCAAGATTCTCTTCAGATGTAGCTGTATAGAATTCTACAAGAAGCAGCTGTATAGAATTCTGAGTTGTATATTTAGAATCCCTGGTTGAAATGTAACCAATTGTAATCCAGCAAAAGATTTGATATCGATGATTGTTGTACATTATGCATAATAATGAAATATTTTTTATGCATCATTTTCTTATTGATAGTGTACATTTGATCAGCGTAGAATGATTGGAAAAGAATATTTGAGTGCAACAGCAACCCAGAACAATAAATCCACATGAAGATTAATATGCAGTGGTCTACATTAGTTTCCAACACTTAGAAGTGTTGCTACAGGCTGCCTGTACCCGTTGCTGCCTTGCAACACATATTTGTATTAGTTACCAACGGATATACATATGTTGCAGTAGATCCTAGCAACGCCACCTCTAGCAACGCATACCAAATGCGTTGGTATAGGTCCCAGCAACGCTTATATGGGTTTCTTGCAACGGATATATGCGTTGCAAAAGGGGTGTTTCTCTTGTAGTGCATGACCTGACGTAGCTCCCAATGATTGGCTGCGAGATTAAAAAGGAACTTGATCAGAAATACCGACAATTACGGGGCACATGACAGTGACATCACGAGTTGTTGAGAAATACAGCAGAATGGAGGTCGATTGCTTGGAACATAGGAGAGTTGTGCAGCGGCGATAGAACATAGTAGACGCATATCTCAAGGAGATATCGTAGGGAAAGGAAGAAGATTCGATGGAACACAATTTTGCCTAGTTGATGCATCGTATAAGCGAATGTACAGGCAAGAAAGATGACAGGTTAACCATGTCACGCGCTGTGCACACACAGAAACGGGAGTAGAGGTCATGGCAAAGACGATCCTGGTAGCTATAGGACTCCGGTTGAAGAGATCTTTGGATATATTTTAGGGTACAGCCAGGCGCACAAGCTGGTAAAAGTTGGTGGCATTCCGTTGGCTGGATCACCGGGAACATTGATGCCAACCGAGGACGCCATGGCTGGACGAGGCATAACTATGAAGATGAAGTCGTGGCTGCTGGATGGGAACGAAGAGGAAGGGGCAAGGGAGGTCATTAGCCAGAGAATGGGCGTGCAGGCTTCCTTTTATAGGCCTGGATAGGGAGAGGAAATTCCAGGGCACCCAGCTGAAAAGGCAGCCATATTGGATGGCGAATTATGGCCATAACGGCGACGGTTTCATCTCATGTTCGTGGGGATTGATGGAGGACCAAGTGGCTGAACAATTTTAATGCCTTGCATTGGTGCTGCTGGTGGTTTATGGTGTTCTACTGCCACTTTGGGACGTTCTGCCATAAGGACGTGTGGAGGAGAAACAGGAGACTAGAGGAGGAAGAAGGACACATCTCTTTTGGGTTCTTTGGGCTAAGTTTGGCAAGTTGGACGTGCCCCAACAGAGGGAGACATGGTACATGTATTCAGATTGATATTTAGATGGATTTTTGGCCAAAGTAGAAGTGGGAGAGAGCTCGGGAAAGGATAAAGATGATATAGCTGCCGACGATATTTGCCGGTGGTGATCGTTGATCCGCCTGCACAAGGACTTAGGGCAGTAGGGCTAGGAGTATGAGAGGAGGCAAGGTATTGCTCAGATGGGCTCAGCTCGGCACGCAATGACTCCACATAACGATGTAAAGTGCTGGGGAGCAAAAGCAGTGGTGATGGTATTCGACAGTATAGATGAAAACGGTGACGGAAGGAATAAGAGCGAAGGCATTTTCCGGGATATCGTTTACACGATGAAGAGACGAATTGTTTTTAAGACATCTTGGTGTCCTTTTAGTAAGGGGTTTCATTTTATTTTAAGAATATAATACTAAACTTTTTTCAAATCAAAGTATGGATACAAACTAAAATGAGTTTGGCTTAAAGCATTTTATAAATGAAAAATCTTTTTAAAAGCCTCTTAAATAAAAATAAGTATTTTTACTGTAAGAAAACACTTTTTATGCAAACATAAATTCCTTGAAATACCAATAATTAAAACCTTTTAATGTGACAAAATTAAATGAAATAAATAAATCCTTTTAAACTAAATCATCGATAAAATAAATAAAATATCAAGTAAAATAGATAAAATTGTATTTTTGTTAAAGAAAAGTTCACAACCCAAAATAGCAAATTTAGGGGTGTGACACTAACACGTATGAAACTTATTTTGGAGCACACATACAGATGGGCACTTGGTTTTGGCCTTAATGTACGCATGGACTATTCCTTTGCTTCCTCCTGTTGCTAGAACCGGATAGACTTCACTGCTTGTCTGCTTGTTGCGCTAGTTGTTCCTAAAACGCACCAAAAACAAGCAAATTAAACTTCACCTTCAAATTCCTGGGAAGCTATAGGGAAACCTTACATGTCTATCCTCTAGCATATCAACTAGTATTATCTTTTAATGTAGCAGAATGCTGTAGCGAATAAAAGTTTTTAGTGTAACCGTATTCCATAGGAAAATAACACAGTGCTGCAACAACAAACGCAAAGATGTACTGCCACAAGAAGTGCTAACATTGTTATCACCTCATTCACAAAGAAGGCGTGGAATCCGTAAGGAACCCAGTTTGGAACTTCAACCACTGCAACTGGATCAGCAGACATGGTCTTTGCATCAATCACATTTACTTCAGATTTCCTGCACGCACAACATGCAAAATTCAGTCCCCATGTAATATAATTATAAATTTGAGAGATCAAATGGCTATATTCAGTATGCATTGACATCAAAGAATTTCTGTCAAGACATTCCAAGCTTCCCAAACGTACAGTCAACAAATAAAAACAGAAGCAGAGAGAAGGAAATGAGTACCCTGTATTTTCGTCATGCACAAAGAATATCAAATAACCATCATCTTCTTCCCCAGATATACCTGGCTGCTTGGGACAAAAATTGCTTCTGAACCGAATCTACCAGGTCCCATGTCATAGATGCCTTTTACGTTTCCTCCCACTTGAAGTTCTTCTTACCACTCTCTGGTTCAGCATGTAGATCAAATTTTATGATGCCAGTCACCTTGGCGACAATGCTGTCGAATATAGTGCAGTAGACATACCGCTGCTTTCTGTTTTCCGCAAAGCAGCAAAGTAGAAAGTATCATGAGCTTCATGAAGCATGTATTCATGATCTCTCTTGATGACTTTATGTTTATAGTGCTTGATACGATGAGTGCAACTGATTAATAAGCTTATTGCTCATCCTACAAAACTATCATTGCTAATTGGAGTTAAAAAATTCCAATAGAAGTACCTGCCAGTATAGCTCTCATTAATACGAGGGAATTCAACAGCAGAAGCAGATAGTTTTTTTTGTGAAGCAGCACCAGTTTTCATGTTGAATCTCATCTCGTACCTAAATATTAACATTAGGCCAAGGACGAATTACATGAAATTAAATTAAGAGGAGGTTGCAGGCGCATACAGCTCATCGCCTAAGTTCTCAAGCTTTTCACTTTGAAATCCGTTCACCTTGTCCAAACCGGGTTTCTCATGGCGGCAGGTAACCAGAATAACTTCATCACCCTCTTCCCAAGCATTAGCTGTGACAAGAAGTATTTCTTATCATCAGTTCAGAACGGAATGCATAGATGATAGAACTGCATAATGTCAGTTCAGAATGGAATTCATTTCGAGATGTATGTTCAATTACTTCCTCACGTAATTTTTTTTCACCATTTTTGTCCTTGTATTGATAATAGCCATTCTTAGATTGCTCAAGAGAAAAAAAAAACTGTAGTCGTATGTCACATCTCAATACAAGATTGGGATAGAACAGGCAAAGCCAAAAGTTATTCCCCACAAACCATTGCGCACCCTTCTCGATGACTTCGGCCAAGCCATAGGCCTTGTCATCAACTACATACCACAAGTCAACTTTGGTCCCCTTGAACATTGACGGCGAGACCTCCGTGATCATGGCTTCGGCCATGAGATGCGATGTGTTGTCTTTTCCACAACCCTACATCGGCCTCCCGATCTCTCCCACCAAGCTGCATGTCTCCGACTTTATCCCCCTCATTGCCAATGCAGAAAGGCCGGCGGTCGCCTCCAACTCACTAACTCCTCAACAGCCTCCCTATCTACCCCATGGCCTACGTGCTCCGTTCTAAAACCACTATATCCATGCCTTCGACCATCGTTGCCGTTCTTTCCGGTGGGAGATGCTTTATCGCGTGGGATAAGTGCATTGTGTCCAAACTCGAAGGAAACCTTAGTGTCAAAGACCTTGAGACCCAAAACCATTGTCTTCTCCTGAAATTTGTCCAGAAAATCTTCCGAGGAGACCCATGGCGATCCGCACACCCACCCCACCTGCCTGGTATTGACACCTCAGGCAGTCGGATTCTTCCGGCTTGATGTGGTTCTTCTGCAGGTAAGGCCTCTGCCGGGGTTCATGACACCATCCCCACCTGTCTGCTTCCACCTGGCCAGATGCCCTGCTGATCATCCTTTGGTGCATATGGAATTGCTGCAGCAACCTAATCTTCAACTCGCAAGATAGCGACACAAAATCGGGCCTCCACGCAGCCATGCATGCAAGACATTGACCTTTGGCATCATCGCTACACTGAATGAATGGCCTCCTTGCACCTTGACAAAAGGATGGAACACATCTCTTCATCACTATGGAGCTAGCTAGCGACTCTCCTCTGTAGCCACTCACTTGCTTTATTTTCCTACCCTCGTTCCTCTGATTTGTAAAAATTTATGCTGCACACTATACGTACCCCCCCCCCCCCCCCCCGATTCTTGAAATAAAAACTTAATTATCCTCATGAACAGGTTATTTCGAGTCTGATTTCACCCCCCTGTCAAGCAGCTTCTCTGGGACCACGATATCAAGGGATACTTGGCATTCCGCTATCAGATCATTCTGAGCATAGCAGCAAAAGTTTTAAATAAACAAAACAGGTCTTAAGCAGAATGTAAAATGTCTGCACGTTAAAAAACTCGACATGCGGTGAGTATGACGGCCCCCGGGCTTCATTTTACGAAAAAAGAGCTTCTCACGCAGGTCGAGGTCGAGAAAACCCTCGAACCCCTGCCCCCACCCTTACTCAGCGGCACTGTATAGCCCATATGAGAACGACCAACAACCTAGGTCGGCCCTTAATCCTGTGCTTTGCCCGTAAGACAGGCGAGAGGATTTTTTTAACCTCAGCCTGATATTTGCTCCCAACTCACATGGCATGAGGAGTGCTACTAGAGCCACCTAACAAACTCAGCTAGCTTGAAATGTCAGCACGTTAAGAGTTCAAGCAGAAAGGTACCAATGTCATACCATTATGAAATATGAAGCAACTGGGGAGTTCAAACCATCTGATATGTTTGTCATCCTTTGCATAGCGTGGGAGAATACCAAATGAGCTTTCTTTGTAGAAACAAATTTGTAGATAAACTCACCTTTCTTCACCATTTCCTATACATAAGAATAGAAAAGAATAAGTTCTTAGTCAAGTTTAGAAGAGAGCTCTGAACCATTTACAATGCTAAAACAAACAAACAATTAATTCCTGTGCAACAAATATTATCTACGGCACCATAAGCTGAACATTTATAAATGGCGCCGGGAATAAAATATAATGCAGAGTAGAAATTTTGCCCATAATAACACAAACCTTTGGTTCGAACAACAAGGGAGGTCCATGAAAATTGAATAATTCTCAGTGATGGCAAAGTCATGCATCAATACAGGTTCGGGTATTGTAATTGGCACAGGATCAAGCATAGCTCCATCCTTGGTAATGACACGATAGGTACAGTAAGGAGGCTCAGGTGAGTACCCAAAGGTGAACATTTCATCTGGAAGAAGGTTAAATTCAACATTAAACTCAATTTTTAAGAAATAAAACAGAAAGTAGGACAAAGTACTCCATCTACATACCCGTAAATGGATCAACCTTTGGATGGGCTGTAAAAGAATGTTTCAAACCTTTTGCCATAATCAAGCAAACCAAGAGTCTGTAGGTCTCCATCTTCGAGGACCTTAATAACATCTGAAAATGAATTTATGAACACCCATAATTACTTAGTGGATGATAACACGTTGTAATAAGCTACAGCAATGTCATGAATCTGTATGCCCCCTTTGTAGAAATAAGCAGAAACTGCCATTGGAAACAATTGCCAAGATTCCTACTGTTGATGGTATATGGAACATCCATGCCAACATTATCATAGGACATAACGGACATGTGCCACGGCCCACCCCTGCCACCTGAGGCTTTTTTGCTGTGGTTTCGGTATTCAATGTTAAATATGTGTCTCGTGTGATTTTTTTTAAAAAAATTTTGTCTACCATGGTTATGATAGAAATTATCATTCATCAAATAATGCAACAATTACTTGCAGTATTATTTTTTGTGTCAATACCAGGTACAGTCTTTTGCTTATTTATTTATAATTTTTCTGTTAGACATAAATCAGCTCTGCTAAATTTTGAGGAAAAGTTCACAGATTTCTTTATATGAAAATGTTAGCTGTCAACACCATAATTCATCAAGAAGGGAATGCACCTCTACACAGAAAAAATAATGTGAATGTGAGCTCACACTTACGTACAAGGCTTATCTGCTTCTGAAAGAGCCATCAGTTTACCATGATGGTATATAAGTGCAGTATTAGCTGAAAAAGATTATCAGATTAACACATTTGTTACTGGAACCAAATGGTCATGAAAAAAATGTTATCGATAAAACATCCAGAAAGAGATAAATTCATTTGTCGACACATGTTACTTAATTATTTGAACAGGTACAGCATACGGTAACATCATACCTGTCCCAAATCCATAAGTAAAGTCCAAGACTTTGAAATTTTTCCTAAGTTGCTGCAATTGTATCATAAGTAATCCAAAAATTCCCTTCATATCTCCAATCTGAAAAATATTGGGGGAACAAAGTGTGAACTCACATCGCTAAAGAGTTTGGCTTTGAAAGTTCTTCTCAGGATCAATATTAGCTTTGAGTTGCCAGATTTGACAATCTGTCAATGATTTCATGAGATTGTCAACAATTTCGTATCATCATTCAGGATAAACTGAGTAAGGTGCAAGCTTTAAACACGCCTCTAACAAAGAATCAAAATAAGTCCACATGAAACTACATAAACTTATAAATGAAGGAAATTAGTAAAACAATACCGACGTATTCCTATCCTAGGTGCAAATTAACGCATTTGGAAAGGCACCAAATGCCCACTAAAGAAATTATGCTCAGGATCAGGTTAACAAAGTCATTAGGAACTACTGTTTATTTCGAAGCAACTTTTTGAAAGCAAAGTAGAAAGATCAAGTTAATAACCTAAGCGTAGTGTAAGGATCATAGTGAATTCCGTAAGAGGTAGACTGTCAGTTAGTTAAACAGAACACAATCGAATATGGTGGTAACTAAGTGTTACAGCGATAAATGGCTAATAGTATGGAAACTTGCCTTCATAAACTTCGCTCCACCAAAATACTCTTCTTGCTTTAGGCGAGCAGCCTTCACATATCTTGATACATATGTAGCTTTCCATCTTTAATACGCATTGCATGGATCATTCTATAAGGATTGATGAAGACCGCATCAGGTAAGCAAACCAATGATCATTCACGCTTCTGGCATGTTATGTGCCAATTGGACAGTACGTACTTAATTTTTACCACCAGCATATTGAGTGTGGAGTCAACTTCATGATTTAATAACAGTACTGGTTTGGTTAGTTATGAGTAGTGTTAGATAGCTTAAGTGAAGTACTTCAACTACATATCTTAATTTCTGCTGTAATACAGTAAAACATAGCTACTGTATCATTTGGACAGTCATCATATTCATAATATCTATGCCAACACTACCACCTAAAAGCGTGCCAAGAATTGATTCAAATAGAATAGTAGTCTTAAAATGAGCATTGAACAGGTTGTATCACATACCCATCACCATCAAACCTGCAATAAAAAAAGGGAAGTAAGGTATCAGTTAGAAAGAGGCATTATAGAAGGAATAGCTGAAAAAGTTTCATGGGAACTTAAGTGTGTGTTACGGCAGGTGTGAAACTGTGCTGAATCTTATGCTTCAGTCACACTATTGAAAGGAAGGTTAAGAGCTGGGAATTACAATGTTTTCGGTTAAAAAGAGAGTGGTCATGAATATATCTTGAAGAAAGCAAGAGTTCATACCAGTGATACCCTGCAACCGGGACAAATTTTGGGTTAGGCCCCACCCTGACAAACTCTCCATTCAACAGTCCTGCAGAGGACAAGAAAAGAACACTATGAAATAAGAAAAAAAGAGAATGGGCGATGCTGATCACATTACTGAGAAGAAGCTATTGTAAGGAGCTGTGAATCAACGACTTCTCAAAGATAGCTGTTTTTCAGTATTTTTCACATGAAGGTTTGTTCTTACAGAATACTGAGCCATAAATTAAACAAAAAAGGCTGCTTCAAGATAAGCTTGATCGAAAGATCAGCAATGAATAATAACTAACCAACATCAAGGTCTCCCAGGCATAACAGAAAGTACATGGACCACATAAAATGGCTAAATATGCACTGCAAAACAAGTTAGCTTGGTGTCCTACACTGCAACCACAGGAAGTGGGTGTCCTATGTCCTGACTAAATCACACAAATTCAGTGTTCTAGAGACAAAAATCCGTATATTTTTGGTGTTCAATAGTTGACTACTATATGTAGGTATACTATGAAAGAAAGACACTTTTCAATAGTTTTCGTAGTCATAGTAAACGCTGTTCCTACTGAACATAAAGATAAATGTAAGAGCTGTTTCAAGAGGTGCTTCATCAAACATCAGTAGTGAGTGATAACTTAGAAAATGTGAA